>JAJJWW010018525.1:198687-273907 GCA_023531295.1 Papaver armeniacum
CCCATATCATACTAATCGCTAATCATACTAATAGAGATTTACGCCCTGTCGATATTCTTGTTCTAAATTGGAAAAATGGTCAGGATATTTGTATGGATGTTACAGGTGTCTCTCCTTTCAATGGGAATGGTGTCCGTACTTTTGTTTCAGGCCAAGCTATCTCTAATGTTGTTTTGCGCAAACATTACTAATCCTACTTATCATACTAATCACTAATCATACTAATAGAGATTTATGCCATGCCGATATTCTTGTTCTAAATTGGGAAAATGATCAGAATGTTTGTATGGATGTTACAGGTGTCTCTCCTTTCACTGGGGATGGTGTCCGTACTTTTGTTCCAGGCCAAGCTATCTCTAATGTTGTTTTGCGCAAACGCAACAAATACTTGGCTCAATGTGTTTCCCATGATTATGGCTTAGGTGTTTTAGCCTTTACTACGTTGGGGGAACTTGGGGAAGATACTCTATGTTTTTTAAGAGGTTGAAGAATTGCCTTGTCAGTAATGATGTTAGTCGTGGTATATGTAACAGGTGGGATATGATAAGTACGCAAGTGTAATACAATTATACCCATAATTACATTATTTAGCACATACATAATGAAGTCTTACCCAACACTTATTTTTTTTTTTTTTATCGATAAAAAGATATATATATATTAAGAAGGAAGGCTAAGTACAAAGCTGCAAAAGCAGATATCCACCAGGCGGGAAAAAAACATACAAAATAAATCAACGGAACACCCGTGGAAAGGGAAAAGAAAAAAAAAACTAAGGAGGTTCAAACAATACCGACTTCCGGTTGGAAATAACATCATGAAGATTGATGGAAGAGAATTGAGGAATAGCAGTTGTGTAAGGAGCTAACCTTACACAACACTCATAACAACCCAAGTAAGCAGCTATCTAGTTCCTGAATGAAACCATCAACACAATATCAGATAGAGTTAAAGTTTAGTAAGCAATGATCTTGATACCCATACACTGCTCTGCGAAATCCAAGAGATTGTAAATTTCATCGTCATCAATATACCCATCACCATCTGCATCAGCATAGTTTTGAACCTTCTTTGTGTTCTTCCAAGCACTAAACCAACCCCCGATACTTCGAATAGCCTTGCGAAGTTCATCTTTGCTTATTCGCCCGTCACCATTGGAGTCGAATTCCATGATCCATGACTTAAATTCATCGATGGTCATCTCGCGTTGTTTACCACCACCGTCGCCATGAGTGGAAACTGATATGGTCTTGATTGCCATAGATCTAAGGTTAAAGGAGACAGAAAGTGTTTGCCTAAACTGATTGATCTTGCACCCTATGTTCCTTTCACTAGTTTGGACATACACTGTGTTTATATAACATTTCTCTTTCAATTTTTATTCTTTCTTATCTATCAAGAATCAACCGCCACAAATAAAGAAAAAGAGAGCATATCTAAAGAAAAAGCTTATTCCCTAATGAGGAATTGAAAGCTCATTTCAATTACATTAGCTATGCCACGTTATTTCGCTAATAAGAATATTTTCACTAAAGAGTGCGAATCTGTTCACACTCCTTTAACGAGTGTATATTTCACATATTCTTCGGATTGGTTGATTATTTAACGGATGGTCCTATTACCCTTTATGTTTAGAATCACGACCCTCGTTACATAACTCCCTAAATTAAACTAAGGGTAGAGATTAAAATGTGAAATATACACTCGTTAAGGAGTGTGCACGAATTCACACTCTTCACTAATGGCTAAAATGAAAGCTAGAAGAGCAATGCGACAAAAATGACCAAAATATTTCATGGCACCCAAATGAGAGACCGCAATTCAACATTGGGCTACCTTGTATCCTAATGTTGTCGCACCACCTAAGCATCTCACGACTAAATTGAGTGGAAGGAAGAAATGTTAGTGTATGTGGAAGCCGGTGAAACCCACCGACTGGTGGATAGAACACAAAATTGGTTAAAAAGACCAAAATTAATAATTCCTGGGTGAAAAAGACATTTAGATTTTGATACTGTTTAAATGGACAAAAATATAAAAATAGTCAGGATGTAACCAGTTTCATCCTACCCATTTTCAAATACTTTTTCTTATTTTTAATTTACATCAGGATGCATCCAGTTTCATCCTCGCTACTTTTTAAGTTTAAGCCAGGAGGAACCCAGTTTCATCCTTGCTATTTTTTTGTGTCCATTTCACCTATAATAATTTTTACTCGTCCATTTTAACAATGTTTTAAATTTTTTGGACAAATAACACATTTTTCGTGGATAGAAGTGGTTAGACAAAACAAAATTTCAGTCAGTGGTCCACCTGATGTGTATTACTCCGTATGGATTTTTGTGATTCCAGTCTAGGGAATAGGGCTGTCAATTGCACTTAACGTAACGGATATTGGCTCTGCCGCTGCCACTGCCATTAAAATTAGCGGTTAACCGATATCCGTTAAGTTCCGACGGAAATATAAAATTCAAAACCATTACCGTTACGTTGGACTTACCGGTTAACGGATTATTTTTCGGTACCATCCGTTAACCCATGAACCCCAAAACTTCTGTTCCATCAAGAACCCTAAATTCAATCACCATCACCGATTTCATCCTCTAAAACTTAGCTTCATCTCGCAATACCACTCCAAAATCTCAATTCATTCATTACCCATTTCAACTCATCATCCTAGAACGTAAATTTCATCATCAATTCATCCTCTCGAGTTCTTCTTACAAACCCTAGCTTCTTCAATTATTCCCCAAACAACCTCCGAACATCAATTAATCAACAACCCTTTCATTCTCTGACTATCAGCATCTCAACTTACTAATCAATTCCAAACAACTTCGAAGATTCCAAACAACTTCGAAGATAAGTCTACAAACCATAATTTAATTTCTTGATTTCTTTATTTAATCCATAATTGATATCTTCCCTAATTCTGACAACATCATCTTAGTCTTTGTTCAAATATTTTCGTCCATTGATTCTGCTCGACAATACCTCACTTTCAGTTCACAATCACTCAGAGAAGAATAGAGGAAAGAAACGAGAGGAAAGAAGAAGAATGACGAAGAAGAAAGAATATTATGAATTTATCTTCTTGGTCGACTAGTCACATTATCGGTTAACGGAACTTAGGCTAACGGAAATAGGCCAACCATTGCCGTTACTGTAGGGTGAAATTATCCGCTACGTTATCGGTTACGGTTAACCGGTTACCGGTATAACAGAACTAAACCAAACGACAACCGGATAATCGGATTCGGCTAACGGTTAACGGTTTTTCATTGACAGGCCTACTAGGGAAGTTCTATACTAAGCCTCCTATTTTTCTCGGATAGCAACAGGTCTTGACTCTTCATGGGCACTACTTTCATAGATCACTCGTTATAAACTTTACTATTTAGCTTATATATATTAATTTGAAATTAACCTTAAGATCAAAACATAAATATCCAGATTCATTTCATATTTGGGAAGACCTTGTATTTTGTAAAGGATTTTTCTTTTTAATATAACTTTTTTTTCGGAAAAAACAAAATTATTTCATTTTTAGGTTTGTAAGGTGAACTGCTAACCATATTTTTTTGGCGCTGACTAATGATCCCCGCCTCTCCGCGTGTCATAAGTAAATGCAAAAGGGTCATCGAATCAAAGAAGTGTGCCCGTAGTGTAAATATAATATTGCTATTCGCATACTCATTTCATGCCTGATTACAACTAAATATATATGAGGTTAGAAAATAAATAAGGTTTAATGTACATTATATGCTTATATATACTTGATGATAGTTGATTCAATAAAAAAATCAAATAAATTGATCCAATTTGTAGGCATTTCATTTCTTAGAAATTGATGATATTTCTAACATCAAGATCTAGAATCCAGTTTTTTGCGCCAGAAAGGGAAAAAAGAAAAACAAGATCTTGAAGATAAGATGTTTGAGAAAATTGAACCTGATTATTTTGCAAAATCAGTAACCTCAGAGCCGTGGAAATAGATTCCAAAGAATAATTTTAATGAGGAATTGAAAGATATCACAACTTGAACGATATGAGTTATAAAGTGTAGGCGCCGTGAAGCATTTTTTTGCAGATATGTAAAAGGCTGCTCCCAAGGATTTATATTTATCAGCTCTACTTTTGAATGTTAATGGATAAAATTGAGGAAGTCATCATGGGTTTCTTTTTTAATCATATTACCGCGGTAAAGCTAATATATTACATGACCAGTTTAACGGATCTTCATCAACGTTGTTTCAATGTTACAATGACCATTTCTTCGCCATTTTCCATTAACTTTGGTGGTGCCTCATCGTTTGTAGTTTATGGGGTCATGTATTAGCTGGGTGTTCTTTAATCAGAGTCAAGATTTAACGAAGTGTTCTATAATTCTTATATTTCTTTTTCTTTTTTTTAATTGTATTTGCTTTTTCTAAAGTTGGGTATCTGTTTCTTTCTTTATTGCTTTTCCTCATGTTGTGGAGTTCAATTTCTTTATTCTGAAATAAATGGTTTATGTTCTAGTAATGATGATGGTAAAACAGATGACGTCACGTGGGTTTGTGAAATGCAGAATGACGATGACCTTGAGCACTAAAATGTTTCCTTAATTTAGAAGACATACAAGAATAATAAAAACCGGCTTGTAGATCAGCTGGTTTCATGCCCTCCACAGAGGTTTCATGCGCTTCAGGAGGTCCCAGGTTCGAGTCCCAGATGGCATAATATTACAGAGTTTAATATGGACGGTAAAGTCAGTTTGCCCCCCTTGCGAAGACATTAGTCACATTATCCGCTTCGGCTCCCCGACTTTGTTCCTCATGAGGCTCGCTGGTAGGCTAGCACGGCAACCTATTCAACTTATGTAGTAGTGCGCTGTTTGGAGCTTAGCTTGTTAGGCTTCCAATTATTCGTTAATTATGTAATAATATTAATAAAATTTAAAAAAAAAATCAAAATAATAAATATAATCTTTCATCGCTTTTAGTGGATGCCTCCAGTGTCAGGCCCATTTACTGCAAATGGGCTTCTATAGTCTAACAAGAAATGTCAAATGTCAAATGTAATCATATAAAGCTTTTCTCGAATGATTGTGAATTTTCTCATGACTTTCGTTTGAATCTTGTAAATCGTGATCTGGCAATGGTCTCATAGTAGAGTAAAAGAAGCGCATGAGCTTGCATTAAACCTTTCGGAAAGTGCAAGGCCGGCTTTGGTATGACAATCCCGATACTACTGGGTACATTTTGCCCCGATGAATGTATCATAATACTTACTTTGAATTAATACCCTACCTTTACTGTTTCATATCGAAATCTAGCAAACAAGCAACAGGGGGAAAATCTTCAATGTGCAAAAAATTCAGTGGATTGGTTTCACTAAAGTTTAATTTGGAAAACTCAATGAAGCCAATGGAAACAAATGTTTTAAAATAAGGACGACACATCATACAGAGCACGTCGAAACACACTAGAAGAATGACGACTTAGATAGGAAACAATCTTTGTAATGAAACAAGCGTTATAATTAAATTATCATGCTCTTTTTGTGCTTAATATTCTCCATTTCAAATAGTGAGCAATTAGAAAATAAGCAAGGTCGATATGTGTATTTGTGCTTATATACAACCCTAAAGAATTGATTTGCTCAAAAATTTAAAAAAATTAATCCAAATTTAGATAATTTTTTTTCTCATTGATTTTTCATTATTTCCCATTACATAAAAAAATATACAAAATAATATGTTTGAGTAAACTGGCTTCCATGGATATACAAATTTAGTGCCTAATTCTTGGTACATTGAGAATGGAGTAGCATATACTTTTCGTAGAGGGCAGAAGTATTTGTGATAACTAGTGCAGTATGTTACCGTGATCACTCGGGCGTCTGCATAGCTTACCTAAATGCTAATCCAATTTCTATGATCTTAAAGAAAAGAAAAAGATTTCCTAATGTGTTATAGCATATGTCATCCCATATTTATTTCTGAAACCGAATGGAAGTTTTTTTCCCCTTTTTTTGATCGGTAAAGAAGAATAGATCGATCAAAAAAGGATAGGGTACAAAAAGGCTTGTACCACCCTCAAGAGTACAAATAAGAGAAAAGAAAAAAAGAAAAAGAAGTTACAGACAATTTCTTGGGTTACAGAAAATCAAAGTAGTGATTTGAGGCCGATTAGAAATTACATCTTGGAAAGGTATTTCCAAATCTTGAAAGACAAAACACCAAGTGAAAAGTTGATACTTTATCTTTTTTTGTAAAGCAGCTGTTGATGTTGTTTTGTTTTGAAAAGCTCTGTCATTCCTTGCAAGAAAGATCCCCAAACAATTGCAACTGAAATCGTAAACTGAATTGAAGTTTTAGTTTACAATTTTTACCATTTTCTTATGTATTTCTCTTTCATATTTTGTTTATCGGCTTGTTTGATATGATTATAAACCTTAGGCAATTAGTAGTAAAGTCTTGGGAAAGCTACCAAAAGTAATGAACCTTCCTGTCTTTCTATCTGATAGATGTCTCAAAACTAGGCATGAAGCATACTTTCCTGTCTTGCTCTAAAAAGGGAAAGTTGTATTTTTGTCAATGGTTTGCCATCTGAACTTGATTTGTTTTATGTATATCATTCCTTCATGCCTAACTTGGATCAGGGTTGTTGAGTCAGGCTAGTTAGGAATCCGAGTCATGAGACTCAATTCGGAATCTCCCTTGAAAGTTGAAATGCATGTCAAATGCAATCAAACTTGTTGGGCTGCAATTGGGTACTTTTAAAGACCAAATGTGCATGATTTTTTTTCTTCTTTTTATTGATCCCGTCGATATGAAGAAATTCATTGATTTGAAATTAGTTAATAGAGGTATTGTATCTCAACTCGATAAATACGACCGAAACAACAACAAAAAAGACCGAATTTGGAATCGATAACCCGAAGAAGAGAAAAAAAAGGGCCAAGTGAAAATAGTAAAAGTAGCATATATCGATCGTCTCATATCAAACCCAAAGAGAATGATAAAGATTTGAATCTTATAAAACTATTACCATGTTAGCTGTTAAACCAAATATTTCACTTCGTCAAAAATAAGCTTAAGTGTTTGACTCAGCCCAACAATGCTTAATTTCATGTATCATCGGTATTGAATTAAACTAGACACATATAATGAGTTTTTATTTTCGTACACTTTAGAATAAATGAATTATCGTGCTCATTCAGGTGTTTAGATCTAAGACAAGAAAACAAAGGATATTCGTATGCATAATTGTTTGTTCCAAATACGGACTTATAGATGTGTAATAGTTAAAAAATTTATAAAATATATGAGTTAGATGTTCGATGAAATTGAACTGCTAGAAGATGGTATTGAGGGTACAAATTCATAAGTTATCATGAATAGTAAACTAAAAAACATTCTTGTTGATCCGTGATTCGTTACTTTATAAAAACAACCCATTCACAACAAATCCCATAAATGAGACCCTGTTTATCCATGGAGGGCGGGGCTCATCCCTCATGTGTGTGAGCAGTAATTATGTGGTTGTGTCAGGGTTTGTACAGAACCACGAATAAAATAATTTCAGCAATTTAACGATATATTGAATTTATTGATTCACAAATAAATCTAATGCTGGATTGAGTTCATTGATTCACAAATTATTACCGAAAGAAGTTCAAATAGAATCAGGCAAGGAACAACCAAAAAGTGTTGTGGATATTGGATTGAACTTAACTCATACATTTTATTTTACTTTTGAAGCATAACTCGTACATAAATAAATTATGATGCTCTGCCTATAGGTTTCTCTACTACTCTCAAATATGTATGATCATGCCACTGGGAATCAAATGTTTGTTAGTTGTTAGTTTTTATGTACATTTTTTTCTTACAAATATATACTTGTTAACAATATGGCTTGATATAAAAGGCAAAGAAGATGATTCAACATTTTTACATGTGACTTATCCAATTACAAAATATACTAAACAAGATATGTTTGATGCTCTACTTTCTTTAGGGTATTAACAATCACATGGGAAACTCTCTGAATCATCCGATATCGAATATTGTTGAAGACTTGAAGTTTTATGTAGTAATTAGATTTAGGTCAGTTATGGAATTTTTGACTTTTCTGGAAGTCCTAAATTTTAAAAGTTTATATAAAGGAACTTTGGGAAAAAAACTACAAAATAGGGATAATTTACTATGTCGGATTTGCAAACGAGAATACTTTTTAAAATTATCAAACGTCTTCTACAGAGTCATCTTCAAATACTCAACTTGAAAAATAAATTTTTTCTTTGCAAATGTAATTTTTTATAGTGCATTCCTATGACTCTAATATGCCATGTAGTCCTTGATTCAGCCTAAAAAATGGATTATGAGTCATAAGTGGGACAACTCAGTCATATCTGAACAGAGTCATGGGACTTAGTACGGACAAGTAATAACTATCTCCCTTGAATACATGTGAAAAGCGTCCAAACTTGGACTAGGAATGAGATCAATCTTCATTACATCACTAATATATGGGGTTCCTTCCTCATCAAAACAAACAACCCACAATTCGATGTATCACAAGTATTGAATTGGTACTGGTCACACATAACTCATACATCTTCATTCATACTTTTACGCATTGAGGATAAATGATCGATCTACTTGAGTTTGCGCTTATATAGATCTTCATAGTTTTACATTCCATTTAACCAAAGAAAAGACAGATCTTTGGCTGAACATTTTTATGTGAGCAAGATGTTTGAGGAAATTGAATCATGTAAAAGTGGTACTAAGTTTATTGGTTCCCAAAAAACTTTGGGCAAAAATCAGTAATGAAGAGTAACTAGTGCATATGTTCTGCTAAAAATAGCGTCGAGAATTTAAATAGGTTAGTTATCAAAATATTGTGGTATTGAGTTTTTTTGTTACCCGAAATTATTAGAGATGAAAGTAAATTCACATTGTTTTGGTTTTTATAATTTATGGTGCAAGAAATTGTTTCCGAGGTTAGATTTATATCATATATTTTTAAAATCCATCAAATATGAATTAAATTTTTAATGAGACGGAGACATAATATCTTGATTAGTTAGATGATTTGAGTGAAGTCAAAAAAATAAGTGCAAATTCATTAATTCAATATGAACAGTTAGATTCTATAAGATAATGAAATATATATTTGTTGTATTGGCATCCAAAATATAATTTAGTAACTGAAAGTCAGATGAAATGAGGCACTGCTCGTATTTTTATTGAGATTTACCAAGGCGATTCAAACGAGTAAGGTTGGTATGAGCAGCTAAAATTTTTAAGAAAAAAAAATTGTTAACAAGCAAAAGTATTACCAATATTGGATTGATCTTGTCCTTAGTACATGGATCATGTCTTTATGCATTTCATAACAAGTAAAATGATCATAGTCATCTTACGCTTAAATTTCTCAACTGTTTCCGAATATCTCTGAGCGTAACACTAGAAATCAAAAGTTTGTTATGCAAGTTTTTGCTTATATATATATATATATATATATATATATATATATATATATATATATATATATACTTGATAACAATTCGTCTTGGTTTAAAATGCAAAGAAACAAGTTTTTCATATCTCATATCGATACCACGAATGCATTCTATAATATTTCCAAATAAAGTTTATTTAGTTTTACTTAAGTTATTACAAAATATACTGTAAGATATTTGGGTAAACTGGATCCTTGAATTTCTCTGGGAATTACAATCACATGGCATGGGATACTGTTCGGGAGCTGACATGGATTGGGGGACATTTTTTATGTAACTTTTATTGTAGTTTTTTTTTTTTTTTTTTGTATTTGTGCTCAGCTCACCCATGCATCTTTGAGCAAGGTTTTATTTTGTTCTTAGTGTTGTATATTTGTAAATTCGTCTCTCTTAATATATTTCGTTTTTTTTTTTTGTTAACTAACCCTTAAATTTGGATTCTTGGGTCTATCAGTCAAGCAAAGTTAGATACTCATCTCTACTAACCAAGAAATCAAATTCGATGGTCCTAATATTCAGAATTGGGTATTTCACCCAAACATGGTAACTGTATATTACCCTAACAAACTAAACCACCCCCAATAATATTTTGTTCCCCTTATTTTTATTCTTTAAATACTTGTTTTTGATTGATGTTTTGATGGTGAATGTGATGGTAATGGTGGTGGCTTATTGCTCGAGATCATAAGCTAGTGATTTTGGTTGTGTATAATAGTTTGCAGGTGATTACTAGGATAAACGTAGATGTATCCACAAATTACACCAAATGCACCTGAGTGCATGATGCATACGAAATTATTCTTAAATGAAATATGTTTTCGCTTGGTGCATAATGCATTTTTTTTATTCTTATATGAAATAGGTTTTGGCCGGGTGCATCTGGGTGCATAACGCATACTCTTATATGGCTGCATAATGCATATTCTTGTAGGAAATAGATTTTTTCCAGGTTGTACTTGGTTGAATGCATATCTTCATAGGAAATAGATTTAGGCCATGACCTGGGTGCATAACGTACCATCAGTGATCTGGTTTCAAATTCAAATTTTTTCATCTGAATATCTTGTTCAGTGGATCTTGTTTGGTAGATATTTTCGAGCCATTTCCAAAATTAAATTTTATTAAAATCCGATTTATATTTCGGAAGTTAAGACATTTCTCGTGAGTAATTTTATGGAGACAGAGAAAATAAATAGGAGAGAGCAAATGATAAGATAAAGAATAAAGTTTAAAGTAAATGGCATATTTGCCTATATTTTACCTTCCTAATTTGAGGCATATGCCTTTTATTTGAGGCATATTACTAAAAGATAAAAAGGGTCATTTTGAAGTAATTTTATTAAACCCTTTAGCCAATTATTTTCCTTAATGCCTGGTTTACCCTTGATTAATAAGTGTTCATTCGGGTGATATTTTATATTTAATCTTGTTAACCTAGTGATCAACTAATATTTATTTATTATCAAAACATGAAAAGAAACAAATGAATTTTTTCAAAAAAACTCAACCCAGAATCGGTATACGTTCATACACGTGTAAACCGATTCCAGGAATCGGTGTATAAGACTTAGAACACAGAAAAAATGTGAAATTAAAGAGTTCTTCTATAAATTTTTTTTTGCTACAATCAGTTTACATAAGTGCCCATGTAATCAGATTGTAAATCTGGGTATTTCTTCGACTGTTTTGCTAATAACTTCTTCGTCTGATGTCGGAATGACATCAATCTTTTTGCATTCAAAACGTATTTTCATGCTCTATAATATATAGATAAAAATTTCATGGTTCGTGCAAAAATTCAAACAGGGTTAATGAGTCGGTTGATATATGCATTAACGTATACCGATTGTAGTTGGTGTTTATCACATCAACCCAGAATCGGTTTATGTGGGTGTATAGTATCTACCGATTCTGGGGAATATCAACAATAATCGGTATACGTTAATGCCTATATCAACTGATTCTGGTCGAGTTTTAGAAAAATTTGATAAGAAATTTCAGAGATTCATAGATAAATCATTAATGAATTAAAGGAACAAATTAAAGGGGTTTAACTCAATCATTCGAATTGTTTGTTTGAAATATTGTTTAAAACCCCAAAATGAGATTGAATTGTTGTTTGTGATTAGGTTTTAGTTTTTAATTATTATATATGAAAACTGAAAAAAATGTTTCTGATTAAAGATTATTAGCATAAATGATTTAGGTTTTGTATTTGTTATAGATAAACATAATTATTATGGTTTGTGTCAAGGGTAATTTAGTATTTAGAACATTTTAGAAACCCATTATCCTTCTCTATTGGGTAGATGAAGAAATCCTTAGGCCAAAAACAAAAATTATAAGCCTCAAACTAGGGAGGATATTTTAGAAGTCCATTACTCCCATACTTTATGGTTTTGGGGAAACTGACTATTTTCCGAATATATTCTCCTTAATTATAATACAAAAAGACGGGTGATGACATAAATGTTCCGATAATTTTGCAAAGAGAAAACTTCTCATCCTATGATCTACCAATCTCCCATGGATTCGAAACATTTAATAGATTCCAAGGTCTCGAAGAACAACATGAGGTCGTTTTTAGCTCTTTTAGTTTTAGGCGTCCCAGAGACAATCATCACTAAACCAGCATTGTCATAGCTAACTCTCAGAGACAATATCAACTTACGCATAAAAGCTAAGAGGGCATGCCTCTTCCCCAATGGTACGTTAAGTACAAAAAAGAAATGTTCTTCTAAAGCTATTATTACTGATCCACGGTTAGTCTAATGGATATTTATTCTATAATGGGCTTAAGCTCTCGGTGTCCCAACTTGCCCAAAAAAATCACTAAACTTCACCCACGGGAACTATTTTCGTAGATCACTCGTGATAAATTTTATTATGGCTTATATTAAATGGAAATTAGCATCAAGATTAAAACAAAAATATCCAGATTAATTTCACATTTAGTTGCGTACGGTGAGCTGCTAACCACATTTTCTGGTACTGACCGGTGGTTCCCGTTGTATCGCGTGTCATTAGTGAATACAAAAAAGGTCATGGCATCTAAGAAGTGTGCCCGTAGTGTAAATATAATATTGTCACACCCATACTCTTTTCATGCTTAATATTCCTAGTTTCAAACAAATGTGAGGTTAGAAAATAAACAAGGTTTTCATGTATATTATGTGCTTCTATATATACTTGATAAGAGTCGATTCAATCAAAAAAGTTAAATAAATTGATCCAAATTTTAGGCATTTTATTCCTTATAGATTCATGATGATTCTAACAACAAGATCTAGAATCATGCGTAAAATAAGAAAAATGAAACACAGGATCTTAAAGATAAGATGTTTGAGTAAACAATTGGGGGATATAAAAAGTAATTGGGGGATACAAGAAAAGGACAAAAACCGGATCCAGATATCAATTCCGGGTCACCCCTTATCTAAGTATTTTTTAAATCCTAATCTACCCCTCACTAATCGGGTTTAGTGGTTAATAATAATTAGTAAAATCTTAAGATTTTGTTAAATGATTAGTGTGTGTTTTATTTGTTTTTGGGTGAGTGAGGTGAGAGTAGAAGGAGGGAAAAATATTTTGAGAGAGAAATTTTTTTGTGGAAAATGGAGGATGATTGTGAAGAGAGGATTGTTGCTGCCGAATCTTTAGCTCAACTACAACAAGGAGCATATCTTGAATCTTGACTAACGACAACAACTCTCAATTGCAACTCATTGTTGAGCCAACACCCTTGAATGATGATTTTGACGAGTATGGAGAGTTTCATGAAGAACCAACACAAGAAAGTAAACTTGCACAACATACTAGCATCCCCAACACACATGTAAAGCCGCTAAGATGTCGAAAAATCCATTTTTTTCTTTAAACCCGCCATTTTTCAATGAAAAACCTCGGTGCCGGCATAATGGTTGTATGAATTCCATGCCGGTAGTCAAGTTACCGGCATGGTATTCATACTACGACCATGCCGGTACCCTTATATCCCCCAATTTGAATTATCAACCGGCATAGAATTCTACCAAAAAACTATGCCGGTACAGAGTTAACCTTTTTACCTAACAAGGAATATTCTACGGAATATTCAACCGGCATGGTTTCATTTATCGTCTACTATGCCGGTATTGAATGAAAAACATACAGGAAACAATTCCATCCCAAACCAAAAACCGGCATTGAAACTTAATAAACATTAACGCCGGAATTTAGTACCGGCGTAGTACCATCACTATCGATAATGCCGGCAACGAAACCGGCGTTGTTAAGTTACAACTTTTCAATGCCGGTACCTACAAAAAACATGCATGAGTAAATGTTTTCCAAAGCTAAATTCCGGCATTCAATATCGATTATTTTTTAATGCCGGAATTGTGTACTAAACTTGGAACAATATGTTACGATAATGCGGCATCCTTGCTTAGGCGTTGTAGTCTTACGAAACACATATGCCGGAATAGGTTTCAAATTTGGTCTTCCGTTTTGGTAAACTTAGACTATGCCTAGGAACAATTGTCGAGCATCTTGGTACAGGATTCCGGCATATTGTTTTAATGTTGTTTGGAACTAATTTTCATTCGATCCTTAGGTGGTGCCATATATTGATCCAACAAATGCAAAGCCGCTTTATCGGGATACGTCGGAATGCTATAAAATCCCTCCGGTATGTGACCAAATAATACTTTTCACCTAGTATCTTGAACATTACTAATGGATTGGTAGTAGTGAACCTTCTAATGAATGCGAAATTGTTCTTATGTAGGGAATAACTGATCGAAAGGAAGCAATCGCTTGGGCTAAAGAGACGGCTCTTAAGAACATGTGTGTGTTGGTGAGGAACACCGAAGGTTCGAATAGGCGTTTTGAGATGGCTTGCGAGAGAAGTGGGAAATACAAGGAGAAGAATAGCCACAAGAGAAAGGATTATGTATATCCAAAGAAGACTAATAGGGTATACAAGACTCGTACGAGGAAGAATGATTGCCCTTTTAAGCTTGTATTCCGTTTAAATGACATGAACAATTGGGACTGTGAGGTTTTGTGTGGCTGTCATAACCATCGGGATCCGAAAGATTTTGTTGGTCACTCCTTAGTTGCGAAGCTAAAACCTGACGAGTTCGAGGATGTAAAGAGATTGACCAAAGCACTTATCAAACCGAGACAAATTCTCAGAGGCTTCAAGGAAAAGGACGAGACTAACGTGTCTTCTCTACGTACAATTTATAGTGCACAAGCAACTATTAGGAGGGTGGAATGGGAAGGGAGGTCCGTTATGCAAGAATTTGAGAAGATAGCTTGGGATCACAACTACACGCGTATCATTAAAAGAGGGCCCGACAACAAGCCCCTTCAAATATTCATTTCGCATCCGTTGCTTTCACAGGTGGGCAAATACATGTTGTGGTGTTCTTTTGATGGATTGCACCTACAAGACAAACAAATACAATATGCCGTTGTTCAACATCGTGGGGCAAACCTCGGACAAGGTAACATTCACATTGGCTTGGTGTTTAATGGAAAACGAGAGGGACCATAATTATCATTGGGCATTACGACAATTGAAGTTGTTCTTAGGGAAAATCAACTTCCGAGGGTCATCGTGAATCGATAACGATGCCGCATTAATGAGAGCAATATCCGACGTCTTCCCGGACGCACAAAATTTCCTATGTACATATCATATACGTAATAATGTGATAAAAACTTTCCATGCCTTGTTTGAACCCGCAAAGGCGGATATTAAGAAGAGAATGATGGTACAAGTAGAGGAAGATGTTCGAAAGAACAAACTATCCCCGAAGAAGAAGAAGATGAGAGAGGCAAGATAAAGGAGCGAGTGGACAAAGAACATGCGGAAAATCATAAAAAGTGGTTGGAATTTCTAAGAGATTGGGAGAAAGTTTATTGGTCTCTTACTGTGGTTATGTACGAAAAGAGATTGGAGAAGTTTATTGCTTTGATTGGAACGAAGTTTATCCGACCGCCGTCTGGTATTGTCGGACTCAATGGTTGGATAAGTTCAAGGAAAAATTTGTACGTGCATGGACAAACCTAAGTATAGACACTTCAAGACGGAAGCAACTAGTTCAGCTGAGGCCGCTCATGGGAGATTTAAAGATCTCATCCAGTCCGGTCAAGGCAATGTGGTTACGGTCACCGAGGCAATGGAGCAATACTTTAAGCAAGATATCAATAGGATCAAGGAGGCTTTTGAGAAAAGCTCAATGGAAAGGATGACTCCATTTCTTCATTATGGTAAGTTTCTCCAAGGAATAGAATTCAACGTCTCTCATTGGGTAATAAAACATATGATGAGACAAATGGAATATGAGAAAAATTACGGAAAACGGGTGATGTGTGTATTTGTCCCGACATGTCTTCATTGGGGCTTCCATGTCGTCATATGCTTGTGAAGTATGAAAAACTGATACCTTTGGAGGTTATTGATCCGTTTTGGAAGCAACTATCTTTCGACCCTCCCTTCGGGAGATCCGGGCAATCTCCATGGGATACGAACGAAGCAAAGGAATTCTTCGAAGCTTACTCTCGTGGCACCTCGGTAAGCCGACAAGTCTTGTTGAGCCAACTAAGGCTGATTGCTCGTCCATGGATCGCACAAAGCGAAGAGCCAAGAAAGGGAGATCCAACAGGAAGACCACAAACTAAAACAACAAGGAAAAAACAAAGGGTAGAATTGAAAGAAATGACTCAACGTGAAGAAGAACTCGCGGCAAGTAAGAAACGAGATCTAACCGCATGTGAGATTTCGGAACAAAGGTTCGTGGAAGCGCAGGTTCCAAACAAAAGAGGTAGGCCGCGGAAGGAACCGCTAAGTCAACAACTAACCCAGGAATCCGTATCCACACCAAAAGCCAACTCATCGGAGGTTCCAAGGAAAAGGGGTAGGCCGCCAAAGGTAACATCATCCAGGTGACAAAGAACAACAAGGTGAGCATTCCGAAGCCATACCCATAGTCGATCTAGCGGAGATTCCAAGGAAAAGGGGTAGGCCGCCGAAGGTAACATCATCTAGTGACAAAGAACAACAAGGTGAGCATTCCGAAGCCATACCCATAGCCGATCTAGCGGAGGTTCCAAGGAAAAGGGGTAGGCCGCCAAAGGTAACATCATCTAGTGACAAAGAACAACAAGGTGAGCATTCGAAGCCATACCCATAGTCGATCTAGCGGAGGTTCCAAGGAAAAGGGGTAGGCCGCCAAAGGTAACATCATCTAGTGACAAAGAACAACAAGGTGAGCATTCCAAGGAAAAGGGGCCATAACATCCAGTGACAAAGAACAACAAGGTCGATCTAGTCGATCTAGCGGAGGTTCCAAGGAAAAGGGGTAGGCCGCCAAAGGTAACATCATCTAGTGACAAAGAACAACGAGGTGACGAGGCTAAGGAGGTGACAAACCAAAGTGATAGCAAAGTTGACGTAGTTTTAGTTCGAAGGAGAAGGGGTAGGCCAAGGAAGTACGGACTCCCATCACATATCGAAGACATTGCAAGTGTAGAGATTGCGAGAGGATGGTTTGGATATATTATTGTTACAAAAGGGTAATATGAAGATGTATAAGGATCCCGAACAGGTAGGACAATTAGAAGTTATCATACCAAGATACAGTCTTACATAGACCAACTTCCTGAGGTTATTCGCGAGTATATTTTATATACGGATGATGTCGACGGAGATGGAAATTGTGGCTATCATGTTTGTGGATCGAACAATTAGGAATCTTTGACACGGCGGTTAGTAGAGGTATGACACCATGCAAATATGCTAGAACGAGGATGGCCGAACAACTTGTGAACAAGAGGAGCTTTTATGAGCAATTGCTTGGTGAAGGCGAGGGGTTTGATGATATGCATGCTCAAGTATTGGGGCCCGAACAACGGATGAACTTTCTTCCTTCGAATATTGGATGAGAATGCCGCTTTGTGGGCATCGGTGGCGGATACATTTAGATGTGTTGTTCATTATTTTACCCCACCGTAGAATGTACATTTACCCCAAAGTGGCAAAAATGCGAAGGATCCCTTAAGAAGAGAAGAGTTGTTTTGGCGTTCGTGAACGGTAATCATTTCGTTATTCTAAAACTCAAAGAAAATTGTCCATTGCCACCTGTTTGTGGGATGATTAAAAACAAGGCTCTAGATCCCAATATCTGGAAGGGATGGATGGCATTGTATGAGGAGAATCACCAATTTTGGGATGCGTTGGCCTTATCAAAAAAACCTCTCCAAGAGGAGAAGATGCAACTTCATACGTGTGGAAGCGACGATGAATAATTTTGATGTATGTTGTTCACTAGTACGCAAAATTTTTTTTTTTTTTGGAAGTGTGAATTGTAAACATTAAATCATATTTTGATGCCAGTGCCGGCATAGTTGTGTTTTATATTGGCTACTCCGGAACAGGTGTACCGGCGTAGAATCTTGTTTGAAACAATGCCGGATATGATGAAAAAACTTCCAGAGAAATCAGTGACATTTCCGGCATTGACATTAACCTCATTACTGTGCCGGTTTTCTGTCAAAATCGTATTTATCATGGAGATTACAGACACCGGCATAGTATCCAAACACAAATAAATGCCGGAACTCTGTCATTTAGAGAACCGGCATTGTGTTTACTGTTCTCGAGCATGCCGGTTATGATAAAAAACTCAGAAATTTAGGTGATTTGACACAAATTTAACAACATAAAAAATATAATAAAAATACTAGAATGTATAAAAGAACAAACTCCTAAGTTTTGTGGTTCCAAACCGAAAACAAATCAAGCAAACACATTGTTCAAGACTCACAAACAAACATAAACCAACACTAGATTGTTCAAACCAAACTAATACTATAGAATAAACACACGATCACTCGGTTCTTGGCTTCTTTTGTACCCTCTTCTTCCTTTCGCCCCACAAGTCTTTTGCCTTCGGATCTTCAATTTTGTCCATCTTTTGCTCGACGTTCTCCATTTCTTTTTCGGGTCAAGCACCTCTCCTTTCTTGTTCTTTTCTTAAAGAACTTTGTCAAATTTCCAATCCGCCGACGCTATTTAAGGAAATTTTAAACATGTACTTAGTATGTTCGATTGTATAAGTTCATAGACATAGATTAAAAGAATGGCAATGAACAAGACGTACGTACCAACAACGTAACGAGCTGTACAAGTGCGGGTACGTTTCCGAGTTGTGGAGGCATGTGCTTGGTGGTGGAGGAACAACTACTATATCCGGGCGTACAACATAAGGATGCGTGAACTTCCGATGGCCTCTTAGGAAGGTTGGTTCACTCTCATAACCGTTCTCAGCCAATTCCCAATCAGCCCTATCCAACACAAGTCCTTTTTCTTCCCTTTCACTCCAATGTGCAAGAATAGGTTTTGGGTCGTAAACCACGAGAGTATGGTTCTCACTTGATTGGCATTGAGGAAAGTCATGAGAGAATTTACGATAAGATGTATCCGTGAGATCTTTCTCGCTTGTACCCAAGTTGGCGCATTACACGGCGAGGGTTGTGCATAACAAATCCTTTTGGATGAAATAACGGTCCGTTGTAAAATGAAACATTGTCACGCCGTTGAAAGTGAACTCCTCGGCATTCCTATATGGATCAAACACTACATCTTGGACCTCCACCGAGTCCAAAGCCAATCTCATTGCTAATAACCGTTTTTGTTATTGGGCCTTGGGGTATTGTCGAAGAAGTATTTCGACCTAGAGGCCTATTCTCTTGATATTGGTGAAAATCTTCAATCCTTTGTACTTGTTTGAACAATTTTTGAAGTGTTCATAAGCCCACACCTACGCCAATGAAAGATCGTTCCAATGATATGTATAAGAAAATTAATAATTGGAAACTAACAAATTTAATCACAACAATCAAAAAAAAAAGGTAGTTGACTATACCTGGAGTACAACGAAATTCCCATTAAATTGACGGGCGTTCGCCTTAGATGCTCGACGCATTTCTGCCAAAAAATGTGCCAAGAAAGCAGTGCCCCATGAATACTCATGAACCTTTTCCAAAGGATCCAAGTATTGTAGGTTGTTCATATGCACCCTATTACCATTGGCGTCAGGGAATATAGCTGTGCCCAAGATGAACAACATATAAGCCGCGGCAGTTTGCTGGACTTGTTCGGGATTCAATTCCTTGTTCTTCGTGTTCCCAAACAATTCAACGAGTTTGACGAATGTGATAGTCTTTGTCTGGGAACGACTAGTCTTGTACATATTTGCCAAAGTGGTTTCCTTGTCCCATCCAAACAACTTTTTAGTCAGTTCATAGATCTTGTCCCATTCCAAGTCCTTAGAGTCATCTCCTACCTTAACGGGTTTCCCGAGAACCTCAAGACCTATTATCCTTTGGACATCTTCAGGGATGATGGTCATCTCGCCAAAAGGAAAATGCATGGTATCAGTTTCACCATAAAACCTCTCCAAAAAGCAGTTTGCCGTGACGGTATCAGTGGCCACATAATTTTTTATCGCAGGATACAACCCAGATGCTTTGACTACAGCTTTAACAGCGTCACACTCATGCTTCAAAGGCCATACATCCGATTGTTGATGGCGGCTAACACGGAAGGCATTCTTGTGGTCCTATAAAAACACAGCGAAGTAAATTACATTCACTTGATCACAAATAAATAATATAATAACAAGATGCAAACGTCTTACATAAGTTTGATATATCCGGCGAGCCCAAGAGTATTTGTAGGCAAATAAGAGTTGCGGGTTTATCGGTTCACCCCAATGTTTGCCATCATCGCGGTCTGGAATCATGTCATACTTATCAGGAAAGTGGGATGGGGGTGCCTTTACACTGATCTTAGGGGCTTCTACTCCGACATCGGTCTGTCCTAAGCCACCTGCTTGTGAGGATGAGCCACCTGCTCGTTCGTGTACAGGATATGTTTCCCACTCATCATCATCATCACTGCTGGTTGGGTAGCTTATAGGTTGATCCCGAATGTGACCTTTAGCAAGAGCGGATCAGGACGGCTATGTCGAGAAGACTTACGTTTTGCTTCTAAAACAACTTTGCCTTTTCCTTTGCTCTTTTGTGGTGCTCTAGACCTATGTGACAATATGTAAACTGAGTTATATAATGACAACCGGCATAGAAATCGAACTTAACATGAATTCCGGCATAGGTGCCGGCATTCTAATCAATTAATATATGATGCCGGTTGTCTTTGAATTTTAGACGGAGAATGAACATTTTTTTCAACAGAACACCGGCATAGTAAGTTAACATATCTACAACGCCGGCAAGCACTTAGAACCGGCATTGTTATAGAAGAAAGTTTAAATGCCGGTATTGTGGGATTTTAGTACAGAGATTTTAACAAAATAGGCTAATGAAAACGGCATAGTATTGATGAAATAAACAAAGCCGGTACGTCAAACCGGCATGGTATTCAATTAAATGTGTATGCCGGTAAAGGCATGCAATAAAATCTGGATTCAGGACATATATTCAGGCATGATTTTCAAATTGTATTCTACCGCCAATCAATCAAACAATTTTTGAATTTCAATTTGATTTTCAAAGACTAAACAACCAAGTTTCACTTTGTGTTTTCTACTATGGGCTAAACCCTAAAAGTAAAAAACTTCAATTCAACATATACATCACTTACCGCATCAAATTTGTTATTTCCACCTCACCAACAGACTCTTCAGGCACTTGTTGCGCTTTTGATTTCGATTTACCACCATCATCAACAGTTTCTTGGGATTGGGTATTGGTTTTTCATAGGGTTTTGCGACTACCCATTGGGTTTGAGAATGAATGATTTCCTTTCTATAAAAATGGAGAATGAATGATTTCCTTTCTAAAACCGTCACTTAAATAGAATGAAGGAGTGTGTAATCGACAACTAAAGTGGGATTAAGGATTTTGTAACCGTCAAATAAGTGGGATAAATTAGTTTGTAAATCGTCAAATAAGTGGAATGAATGAGTTTTGTAACTGCCACATAACTTGTGTTTATAACCGTCAGCATGCCGGCATTGAAAAATGGAACACTTCAATGCCGGTATTATGACAATAAGTATTTGGTGAGCAGAATTCAACGGAGGCATGGGTAACGGTATAGTATTTGGTTTATTTTTCGATGCCGGCAAAGGAAAGAAAATTGATGAAATAAATAACATAGACCACATAATCTTATGTAAATAAACTTAAAAACATTAACTCAAACCAATTGCACCTAACATCATTTCTTGAACGAGATTCAATAAGCATAGCCGCTTCGAAATGCCTAAAAGGCTCTTTTCTCCATTTGGTATATGCGTCCCGAGCTTGAAACCTATTCCTCCGTATCTTGCAAGAAACTCGTTGTATTTACGACATAACTTTATGAGTGCAATTGTTCGATTTTGTACATAGAGATCACCGTAGTCCATTCGGCCTTTCTTACCTTCAAAGTAGTTATTCTTGTAAGGACCGTCTCTAACAAGACCCCAAAAAGTTTCGAAGGGCGGTGATCTTCCCGGAAATCGGATACTTTGTAGTAATTTTTAATCCACTCGGTTTCTTCCTCGACATCCGCTTCTATCTTAGATTGTTTTTGGCGTTTAAGGATTTCTTTAGCTTCTTTGCGATAATGTTCAAGCTTTGCTTCCTCTTCTTCTTTCTCTTTTCTCTTATGTATCTCTTCTTCCATTGCGGCAATTGACTTGGTGGTTTCTCCCTTCTTTTTAAGTTTTTCTAGTATAAGGGAAACTGAGTTGGTGGTTGATAATTGATTTCCCAACGGAGTGGATAGTTTGTTCTTCTTGAGTTTTTCTTTTTCCATGGCAATGATGGAATCGGTAGTTGATGAAGGATTTTCCATTGAGGTATCAAGTGCAATGGGTGAATCCATTGCATTATATAGATGATTGCACAACGGCTATTTAGTGCCGGCATTGGCAGTGACCTACAATCAATGCCGGCACTCTAAAGCGGTTTATGGTTCAAAAAAATAGCCGTTGTGCACTGATTTTTGAACATTCCGGCATTGGTATAAACTTATCGTAAATGCCGGCACTAGGTACCGGCATAGATTAATATACTATATACTAAGCCGGAATAATTAGGCAATTGAAATATGTTTACATACTAAGCCGGAACTATAATTTATTTCGAACGTAATCCTTGTCGACGGAACAACGAATGCACTTAGCACGTGCATCAAGCCTTTAAACCACTTGGTGGCCCAAGTGGACGAGTTATAGTCTCGTGAGGGCTTACATAGAGGTATACCCACAAAACCTTACGAAATACCTAATTGGATACCCTAAAAACCTAAGCAAATTACACTAAACTATCAATCTTCTTAAGAAGAATCCGTTTCCGATTCACCCAACTTGGTGGTACTCGGTGACTTTGGTTACAATATGGTTCACGTTGGCTTCAAACATGAATGGTTCTCCCTTTTCTTGTAAGTATCGCGTTTTCACGGCTTCATTCTACCAAAACAACACACAAACTTTGTTTGTTACATAAAATTTGAGAAAGAGTAGATTGTGTCCAACTAATCATAAAGATACTTACGAGTTGTTGAGGGGACAATCTATTGCGGCTGGCGTGCTTTCGATCCGGTGTTTCATTTTTAGATACTCAACCATAGCATCTAGGATGATGTCGTGTCGTTGCTCGATTTGTTGAGCAGTTCTTCCTTTCGGGTTACCGTAATCGTGAATAAATTTGTTAAAAATCTTCAACCACATGGAATCCCGCGTCTCGCTATCTATAGTTGATGGACGAGTTTCAGCGTACCATGCTTGGGTGATTGCTAAATCTTCCTCCGAGTCAAACGATGCCATTGGTTGTATGGTGGATTAGGTACTATACTAAGCTATTTATTGATAATTATTTTGGGGTTTAGGGTTTCAAAGTTAATAGGCTCAAGGAGGTATATAAGAACGCGAGTGTTTTGCTATTTGGGTCCAAGAATTAGCTCTCTTTATATAGAGAAAACTTCAACGACTAGTTTTTGGAAAATCGCCTGAACCCAAGCATTGTCGTGAATCGTGTGAACTAGTATGCCTTAGCAAACACTGCCGGCATGGTTTATGATAAGCTTACAATGCCGGTACTAGGAAATTTTTTAACAGAAATTGAGACAAATATGCAACCAACAATCAATGTCGGCACTCTACAATCAATGCCGGCACTCTAAAGACGGTTTATGGTTCAAAAAAAAATAGCCGTTGTGCACTGATTTTTGAACATTCCGGCATTGGTATAAACTTATCGTAAATGCCTAAGCACTAGGTACCCGGCATAGATTAATATACTACATACTAAGCCGGAATCATTAGGCAATTGAAATATGTTTACATACTAAATGGGAACTATAATTTATTTCGAACGGTATCCTTGTCGACGGAACAACGAATGCACTTAGCACGTGCATCAAGCCTTTAAACCACTTGGTGGCCCAAGTGGACGAGTTATAGTCTCGTGAGGGCTTACATAGAGGTATACCCACAAAACCTTACGAGTTATAGTCTACGAGTTTAATTATATTGGGCGAATTGCCATTCAACTTCCTCCAAGAGTGTGTAGCAGTCCTCGTGCAGAAACTCATGACCGTACCTAAATTCGTATTGAGTCCGACCCAAAGAACACTGGAAAAACAATTATTTTAATAAGTCAGCGTTTGGCATAACCAAATAAATAATTTTTGATGAACGGCCTATTGATTCACAAACTTACTCTACTCATGCGGTCTTCGTTTGGCATAGCGTCCTTACGAGCTTTCAATTCGTTTCTCAGCAGTACGCATTCATTGTATAAATAAGCGTACCTTTCCCTTATCTGCGTGAGTGTCCTCCTTGAACGATTTCCGTTTAGTGCTTTGAAAACCCTAAACACACATTTCCACCAAGCATTGGTGTTTTGATCATCCCCAAGGTAAGGCCCTCACGGGTTGGGTCTTCATCTGGCCACCCATTGCGCTTCCTCAACGGAATGCTTTGTGAGAGTGGTGTGTGCTCGACAATAGCAACATCTTCCAGTTATTGAATGGAGTTGGAGCCATTTTTAGTGTTCCAAAGTGATGGGTTACTGATTTAGGAAGTTTGAAAGTGATGGGTGAATAAGTTTGGTAGAGATAGGTCTTTATTTATAGCAAAAAAGTACCCAACGACTAGTTTTTTGGAAAATCCCTACAACCGGCATGGTCGTAACTGTGAAATAGAATGCCAAGCAAATACTTAGGCATGGTGTATGATAATCTTACAATGCCGGTAGTAGGAAATTTTTTAACAGAGATTTAGACAAATATGCAACCAAAACCGGCATGGTTTCAAAACACTTTGAAACGCCGGTAAATTAAACCGGCATTCAATCTATAATAACGTCTATGCCGGTAGTTGATGAATTCAAAAAAAAACGGCTAGTTTTTTGAAAAATAAGACCGTTGGAGATTCATATCTATATAATACCCCCATTCCTTTGGAAAATTATACACAAACCAGCAACCAAATAACAAAAATCATTCTCTCAAGAAAGCAAGCACGGTTAAAGCTTCACAAAGGATGGGGGATTCATCATCTTCCTCTATTTGCAAAGTAAGTACATTTACTAACAATATGATCTTCACTACTATGACCCACGACTAATATAATCTTCTCTTACAGAGTCATCATTGCAAGTGTCAAATTTGCAAGTCACCTTCTCATCTAGCCATGGACTGTCCTTTTATTTATTCAAAGTGTAGAAGCTGTGATGGGACACGCCGGTTTTGGATTGCAAAAACTGATGATGCTGAAAATGGAAGAATGTTTCTAAGGTGTTTGAATCACCCAAAGTGCGATGAGTTTCAATGGTTTGACAAAGCTGTTCAACTTGAAGAGTCAAGAGAAAACCACAAGGGCCATTGCAAGCCAATCGATGGGTGTGATGGGTGTTATATGAAGGGAAAGGAATATGTTGAAAGAGAAGAAGAACCAATGAAGTTGATCCTTGACACCCCCCTCCCGGACGATGTCTTCGAAGAGGTTCGAGAAAGGCTCAAAGGTTCCGTAATTGTTGAAAAGGGATGGAAATAGATTATCCTTAACCAAATGTAATCCATGCGATGTTGTTTAGCATGTTTTAATTAAAAGTTTCAAATCCAATGTAATAGATTAATTAGGAATAAAATAGAAGAGCATTCGAAACGGATTTTTATTCAAAACTAGCAGAGTACCGGCATGGAAATATTCAATTTTACAGTGCCGGTTTTATAAGAACTATGAAAATTTTCAAATTATCAGAAAACCGGCATAGATGTTAAAAATACTACTGTCTTGGTACCTTCGAATATCTATACGGGAACATGGAATTTTTAATCTTCTTGTCCCGGTGTGGTTTTATAAAGAATCTCGGCGCGGTTATTCGAACCGGCATTGATGTATAAATATTAAACAATGCCGGTCCCAAAATCCGGCTTTGTAAGTCTAATTTATCTATGCCGGAAAAAGTCACAAATAAATCTTGCAAGGATAAACATATTCAACATAAACGAATCACTAGAAATCAAAACATGCTCAACATAAACCAACCAACTGGATTTTGCTATCAATTGTTCTTAATCCAGGTATCCTAAACCAAAAGCAAACCAAACAACTAAAGAGTTTAACACGAGGTACAAACGAAAACAAGTTCTAATTGTTCAAGACGTGACAACCACCATCCAAAAAAGAAACACAACTAAAGAGTTAAATCTTGGGTCTTTTGCTTCTTTTGGGACGGTTTGTACTTAGTTTCCCGAACAAAGCTTTTGCACTAGGGTCGGTTTCTTCAATTCTATCAAGCTTTTCCTCGAATTCCTTCATTTCTTCAAGGGACAAGACCTCTCCTTCCCGGTACTTGCAACCCAACATCTTCTTTAACTTGCCAAGCCTACGCCGCTAGTTTAATATAACAAACACATAATTAGTATACAAATATGATTATGTGTATATTAAACGACGAAGCAATTAACAATACTTACAAGCAATCCAACGGTGTTATTAAGTTGGGTCATCGTAGGTGGTGCTGTGCGGGAGTTGGAACCGGAGGGTTTTTCGGGGAGGAACTTGGACGTCATCCGGGCGGACGACATAAGGATGTGACCATTCCGGTACTCTTCCATGTAATCGGCATCAACTTCATCACCGTTTTCAGCAATCTCCAACTTTTCCCACCGAAAATATCTACCAAACGACGTGGTTCCCTATCCCTCCAACTGTTGGGTCCGGTTTCGGATCATACTCTACATGCAACCGATTTGGAGTTGAATAACACCGAGAAAGGTCGAGATCAAAACATTGAAAAGAGTAAATGCGGAAAAGTGCTAATTGCTTATATCCAAGTTGACGCATCACACGCGTAGGATTAGCCATAACGTATCCTTTTGGGTGGAACAACGGCCCATGGTAAAATGCAACGTTACCAAACCTCAAAACCGCCGGTTTCCTCTAGCCTCCTTGTAAGGGTCGAACACAACATCTTTGGTACTCATTGCGTCCAAAGCCAATCTCATATCGATCGGTCGACCCATGTTACTGGGCTTTGAGTCTTGTTGAACTCGTATCTCTTAGCTAGAGGCGTATCGGGTTCGGGAAGATCTATGATCTTCAAGGAGGGGGTAGGCCTTGAACAAGTTTGGGAAGTGTTCATAAGCCCACACCTATTCCAATGTGAAGCAATAAGTTTTGTTTCTAAGTTCACGATAAGAGTACATATGAACAATATACACAATAACATAAGTTTAAGAACAAATTTACTGCAGAGAGTGAAATTCCCGACAAATTAGTTGGTTTTAGCCTTAGAGGCCCTTCTCATCTCCATCATCAAATGTGCCATTACCGCGGTGCCCCAAGAATATCCATAGACATCTTCCAACGGATCCAAGTACTGAAGGTAGTTCGCACTAACCCTGTTGCCATTGGTGTCAGGGAATACCCTAGTGCCCAAGATGTACAACAGGTAAGCAGAGGCAAAGATAACGAATTTGTTTAGGGTCCCATCCATCCTCCAAACTTCTTTTCTTTGTCTTTTCAAAATTCTTCTTAAGCAGCGTCAACTTGATTGTCTTTGTCTTACCAGACGTGGATTCATAAAAGCTCTCCACAGAAGTTTTGTAGTCCCAACCAAATAGCTTGTTAGTCAGACCGTGCAACTTCGACCATTCTAGGTCTAGAGACTCAACTCTTTCGCAATTGATTTGCCGATAACATTCAAGCCTAGAATGTTCGAGCATCTTCGAGGATGAAGGTCATCTCCCCAAAAGGGAAGTGCATGGTATCGGTTTCACCATGATACCTTTCGACGAAGCAATTGACAAGAATGTGAATCGGGCTTCACATAATTTTCAACCAAAGCATATAGACCAGAATCCTTTACTATTGTTTGGACCTCTTCACATTCCTCGGACAAGTCCCAACCATCCGCGGCTTGGTTTTCGGCAAACACGCACAGACCTTCTTATGATCCTACAATTAAGAGAAACAATACAATTAAGAGATTTTACATAAATACACAACAATACATATGTACAAGATAGAAAATGCTTACATAGGTTTGATAGATAGTACGAGCCCACGAGTCCTTGTATCCAAATAGTATTTTCGGTTAGGAGCTTCGCCCCAAATTCTACCACGATCAAGGTCGGGAATCATGTCATCAATGTGAGGAAGGTGAGAACCCTTAACTTTCACTTTGACGTTGCCCTTCCCCTTCTTGCCATTGTCTTGTGTTGGTTGTTGACTTGGGCCACCAACTTCGCTTTGGCTTGCTAATTGACTTTCCTCTTCATCCGGTTCATCTTGATCATCCCGCTCACGATTTGCAAGTCGACTACGGTCACTACCACTCTCCCAAATTATCCCTCTTGTACCAGCCCCCAAACGTATCTTACGACCTTCATCTTTCCCTCGAGGAGGCAGAGGCGAGGAGTATCAAGACCGTCCCTCCTTCTTCTCTTAGTGACAACATCTTTATTTTTCTTTTGTTGGCTTCCTTTGCTTTTGACCTATATCGTAAGCACACGGAAAGCAATGAATATAAGACAACTCACTTTCGGTTTTAGTACCGCATTGAATACTTTAAACTAGACCACGCCGGTACAATGTTCCGGCAGTACACATTGACTGTCGATAGTGCCGGTACCAACTACCGGCATACAAATGAAACCTAAAATCTACGCCGGCATTGTTGACAATGTTCCTGTATGTTTTAAGTCCACTACCGGCATTCTCTAATTATTTAAAAACAACGCCTAGGGTACAAATAACCGACATGTAAAGAAACCAAAAATCTATGCCTAAGTACTAGTGACAAATTCATACACTCTCCCGTATGTTTTAAGAGTACTACCGGCATGCTCGAAATATTAGAAACGAATGCGGTACATAACACCTAAGCATAGAATGAATCCAAAAACAATGCCGGTACTTGGTGGCAAATTCATAAACTCTTACGTATGTTTTTAGTCTACTACTAAGACACACGAATTATCATTAAAAGGTCGGTACTACAAAACCAAGCCTTTGTATTCATCCTAGATTGAATGCCGGTAGTGAAAATTTAGTCTCTGGTTATTCTGGGGTTGTAAACCAAGACCGTATTCATCCTAGATTCAATGTCGGAACTCATAAACCTAAGACTTGTATTCATATAAATTTCAATGCCGGGTACTCTCGAAACTCAATTGTTTGAGTTAGGGTTCGCGATTCTAACCTGAACCCATTGCCATAGATCGATTTAAACACCTAAAAAGTAGTTTTAAATGACTTACCTTCTCACGAAGCCATATATTTGTGTAGTTGATCGTCGATAACGTTGCTTCTTCGTGTTCTTGCTCTTGAGCAATCTTAGCAAGTCTTTCCGCCTTTGTTTTGTTGAGCAATCGATGATGTTGAGTTCGATTGGGCATTTGGTTTCTTTCGTGGAGGCATTGTTAATGATTCGGGTTGGTTAATCGACGAATTAATTTTTGAATCGAAGATTAACGACGAAGAACGATGAAGAACGCTGTTTTTTTTTTTCGTAAACTAAAGCCCTAACAAGGGTGCAGATCTTGAATTAGAAATGGGGGATATATGTTTTGGTTTTTTGATTTTATTGTTTTAGTAGAAAGGGTATTTCGGTCTTTTCATAATGTTTTTTAATTAACCAAAGGGTATTTTAGTATTTTCATACCCAAAAATCACCCCTTAACACACACCATGGGTTGGGAGAAGTAATCCATATCCCCCAATTACTTTTTATATCCCCAATTGCGTGTTCTTAAGTAAGTCAAATCTAGACTGTCTAGTCAAGCTTTTTTTTTTTTTTTTTTTTAAGCATGACTGTCTAGTCAAGTTGTTCATATGGCAGTCTGAAGTTAACTTGTAGTAGGATAGTGTCTGTAGCGGCTTAATATAGTGTGTTGTTTAAATATGGACTAGGTCTCGGGGTTTTTCTTCATTTGCGGTTTCCTCACTAACAAAATTCCTGGTGTCTTTGTTATTTCTTTTCCGTATTATATTTTTATATAATTAAAATATCACAGGTTGTGCGTAGTTCAATCAATTGGTAAATCCGACCTTTTTTTATTGGATATAAATTTATTGACACTTAGACATTGGTCTTTGGTACCGTCCAAGTATTTCTCACATCAATCAGGATCATAGATTTCTATCTATCTAATTTGCTGATTGATTTGACAAAAGGAGATATAACTCTTTGATATCTTTCTTGGTTGAGCTTGCTTTATAAGCTGGTGCTCTCGGAATAATGTTGGAGTTATTCCATACAGATTGCCGAACAAATTATTGGGTGTGGTTGTTATACCCCCTCTTTTTCAATTGTCATCAGAGCAGGCAAACACGTCTGGACCTCATAAGTCCGTCTTTGTAGCAATCTGGTTTCTGTGAATAAAAGTTTATCTCGTTTTTACGCACATAGATATGTCTTCCAAATTTTTGATTATTCCAAATGTCTTGGGCTTACCTCAAAGGATAACTCCATAGCTGATTCTTCCGAATCCGGAGGTAAAAACTTTTTACTATCAGTAACATTCCATCTAAAGTGACAGTTAACACTATGTCAGAATCTGAAATGGATCTCACCAGAACTTTAAAAAAATATGCTGAGATTATTGATGTTCAAGTCTGTAAAATTAGATCTCTTGAAGAAATATATGCTCAGCTCACTGATGAACTTAAGAAGTCTCTTGATAGAGAACGAGAACTCTATAGTATCATAGAGTATTTTTCTAACAATATCGAAAAATATTGTTCAAGAAATTACTCTACAGCGCGAAAAGATTAGTATGCTTGAAGATATTGTTAAATAAGACTCAATTAGAGAAGAACGTTTAATCAAGACTCATTCATCTGAATTGAACAACTTTCGTGTTGAAAAAGAAAAACTGGTTGCATCTCTTTTACTAGCCCAAGAACAATGCAAATCCTTGAAAAGGGAAAACTCTGTTTTAGTGAGTGAGTCATCTTTTGTGCCTATCTCTAATACTCATGTGGTATTACCTAACATGAAGAAAATTACTCCAAAGGAAGTGTCTGCTAAGAAATGTTTGCATGACTTGCGGTTTTCCGAAAAGGATATGAATCTAAAAAAACGTTTCATTCAATCTCTCTTATCCACGAACCCATTCTTTCCGCGGGAAAAGAAATCATAATGTTTTACATTGTTTTACTAGAAGGAAACAAATTTGTGATCTTCAAAATCTAATTCTTTTTACTGTCGACAGAGTAAATCGTCTGACGACATCTACAATGGATTTCATTCCTGCAGAAAACCAGAACTCTCATAAAAGAGGTTTCCAAGGTCTCTCATCTAGAAATATCTACAGGAATCGTGTCCCACTTAATGGTGCGAATTCATACTCCACAAATGTACACATTCCCAGTGTTTATGAGAATAAGTCTGGTAGATCTAAGTCTAGGAGATGGAATTTTCATAATTCTTATCCTCTGAAACTGATTTCAAGAGGTCATAGACTTAATTCTCAGAAAAATCCTTCTGATGGAGTTTCAAAAAGGTTTATGTCAAATTCATTTGGAATAAGATATAACTGAAGGAAAGTGAGGAATACACGGCACAAACACCCATAAGGTATTTACAACTCTTCTCTCAATATTCGTAGTTGGATTACATCTCACTCTACTACCTATTTCTAGGTAATTTCATCCTTGTATCTAACTTGAGAGTTGAAAGGATGATATTTGCGGGATGCTCAAGTTCGTTGTATGATACCATCTGATATTGTGTTTTAAATAAAGTTATTTTATTATTTTGTGAATGTTGAGTTATATCTTGACTCCTAGTAACTAATGCATCTTGTTGATTCTTTTTATGTTCTCTAATTTAAAGAGAATCTTCTAAATTATTGAGCTATAAAAAGATATGATATATTTGAAAACAAGTGTATTTCCTTATTTTGGATCTTTTCTGACCCATTAACTTTCTGTAACCGGTCCGCGAACGTCCGTGTCTTCTTTCTCTTCTTTAGAGTTTATAGGGTTTCCATAACAAGGGTTTCCTTATCTTTTTCACAAATATATATATATATATATATATATATATATATATATATATATATTTTTTTTTTCATCCCTATTAAAAGATATATGGAGAACTCTTCAACATCTCAAGAAGTGATAAATCTTGATATGGAAGAAGACATTAAAGGATGTAGTTCGGTTCAAGAACTTGTTTTGAAGAAGATGATTGCAAGAAAAGAGTACAACTCTTGGATTGCTGAATCAATGAAGGATTTAATTTACTTTCATAATGATTCAAAGGTCGAATTTGCAAACCTTCAACTGCAAATAAATCATCTTATTGATGGTAAGACCAAAATCCTTGAAAATCTAAAAGTCTTGATACGGAACCAGAAGAAGCTCATCTATGATTGCATCAAGGCCATGCAACTTGCTTGCATTGTTGATTGAAAATTGAATGTTCTAACTCATGAACATGGAGTTTCTACGGTCAAGAGGATCAAGGATATCGATAACACCATTTATGATGGAGTCATGGAGTGGTATGAAGTTATCAAAGAAGCTCTATAATGTCTAGGAAACTTCTTATGAGAATTCATTCTTATATTTTAAGGATAACTAGGGTTTGGAATAGAAAATATTGTGATTACACATAGCTATTGCCGACGATTTTCATCTTGCAATATTTTTATATTTATTTATTTAAATTCTAAGTTATTTGGAAGATGATTTTGCAGTATTAATCTTTATTGGTTTTATATAATGAAAAAATATTTTATGGGATATGTGGTGTTTAAGTCCGTGAACTATGATTATCTCATATATGCTCGGTCGAACTCACAAGCGTTTCTATATCAAGCTTGTTTGTCAAGTTTAGTTGATCTAAACTATAAGTTTTAATTTCTAGTCTACTTATAACTATGTCTCGGATTAGGATAAAATGTGTAGTTGAACTTTGGACTTCACGACGTTCATCAATTGAAGAAGATTTAGTGAGGAGAGCTTGGAGAAACTTCATCAACAAAAGGTATGTGGATACGAAAACTTATCTATCACTCAGAAGTCTATTTTATTCTATTTCCTAATGAGACTAAGTCGTATAGATATATAGACTTTTACATTATGCACATTTGATATTTCAAGCCGAGTTTATTTCGCTTATCTATTTCTCGAAATATGTGTTGAAAGATTTTTGCTTTAGATATGTTCATCATTATTCTTGACGAGTTTAGTTGGAAACAATTTATTTGTTGAAAACTAAATATTAAGTCAAAAGATGATCACGTGGAAAATTGCCTTGAAACATCTTACATGATTTGTGAGAGACAATCATTTGATGTCGACTTGGAAGTTTGGTATTGATCATTCGATCACTTGAAAATTACTTAAAGCTAATAGTTTGTGTGAGAGAGTTATTGTCGTCTTCTAAGGATGTTTTTATGATTGAAATGGGAGTTTAGAACAAATAACCATACTTGGATACAACACGTTATGCATACATAGTATGCGAACTGTTTTGTAGTAATTCAGGTCCGGGAACCTTGTTTGCGTACCTAGTATGCGAACGGTTTTAACTATCAAGATTCGAGAACCTTGTTTGCATACCTAGTATGCGAATTTGCCTGATTAGATTTTTGCCAATCACCAAGTGGTCTAGTGGTTGGCATGCTCCCTCCCATTGCGGAGGTAGGGGTTCGAACCCTATAATTGCTGAAATCCACTCCAATTTAAGGAGTTTGGATGTAGTCCAGGGACCACTAGTCTAGGGCATAAAAAAAATACCTAGTATGCGAACGTTTCTACCTGAGTTGGGTCCGGGACGCTGGTCGCGTACCTGGTATGCGAACAGATGGACAGGCCAAGGCCCAGAGCTGTTATTCACGTACCTGGTTTGCGAACACAGTGGTTTAAGTTCTAAAATTGGGTATGTATGTTTTTCATACTCATGAGCAAATACAGTTATGAATTAAGGAATGCAATCTTTGCAAACTTTGGCTTATTATTCATGAATTAATTCTTGTATAAGTACTTTGTACAATTACGAATCAATTCGATTTCATTTCAACTTGTTCATATATATTTCTATGAGATAGTGAACAATTGAACAACTATACATGGAACATGATTAGGTTCATTTAATTATCTTTCATGATTGATTGATCATCATATTTTATCTATATGTGTAAGATGAATGTGGTTAAGACAAAAGTGTTCATATGGTTAACTTCGATTAACTGTTATTGAGCCAACTCAATATACACGTTTAGGTATGGGTTACTCATATCTAAATGAAGGTATATTTCATTTGTGTGTAACAAGCTAAGACCATCTAACAATGGAGAGATATTGCTTTGGTTTTAAACAAACTTAGCTTGAATCTTAAATCGGGATTTCATCTAACGGTGAATATTGAATGCTTTGTTACTAAGCTATCTTAGCTTTGATTGTAAGCAAACCCTGATTTGAAAGACTATATAAGGGAGAACTCTAGCAACTGGGAAACCTAATCCTGGCACTTTCCTTTGTCCTAGTTGCGACTAGAGTAGATTATCCTTTAAACTAGGTTTTTCCAAAACCATTATATGTTAACGACTTGAAAACTTCATTTGGGATTCGTGAAGCCAAATAAAACTATTTTCTCTATAGTTGCGTATTCTGATCTTACTTGTTCTATCGTATTGAGTACTATCTTCTCTAATATTTGCTCGAGATTTATCTCCGATAAGTAAGATACAAAAAGTAATCACAAATCTCTTCGTATCATTCTTGTATATTCCGCAATAACTTATTCTACTACCATATAGTTAAGTTATTGTGAGATGATTGATATTTCTAGGTTGCTTTTCGGGAATATAAGACCGGATTATCAACTGGTTCATGTTCACCTTGATTTATCATAAGACGGAATAAAACTTCATAGGAGACAGATTTATCTATTAGAATAGACTTATCTATGGAAGACAGATTTTTTATAAGTCTTCGACTCTGGGTCGTAGAAACTCTTAGTTGTGGGTGAGATCAGCTTAGGGAATCAAGTGCGTAGAATCCGGCATGGTTCTAGAGGGGTAAGGAACGGGACTGTACCTTAATCGGTGTGAGTGTTGGTTAGGGATCAACTATATTCCAGTCTGAAGTTAACTTGTAGTAGGCTAGTGTTTGTAGCGGCTCAATACAGTGTGTTGTTCAAATATGGACTAGGTCCCAAGGTTTTTCTGCATTTGTGGTTTCCTCGTTAACAAAATTTCTGGTGTCTATGTTATTTTTTTTCCGCATTAAATTTTTATATAATTGAAATATCACAAGTTGATCGTAGTTAAATCATTTGGTAAATCCGACCTTTGGTTGTTGGATATAAATTGATTCACCATTGGACATTGGTCTTTGGTACCGTCCAAGTATTTCTCACATCAATCAGGCTCATAGTTTCTATCCGGTTTGATTTGCTGATTCATTTGAGAAAAAGAGATATAACTAATTGATATCTTTCTTGGTTGAGCTCGCTTTATAAGCTGGTGCACTCATAATAATATTGGAGTTAGTCCGTACATATTGCCGAACGAATTATTGGGTATGGTTGTTATACCCCCACTTTTTTAGTCTCATCTTTATTTCTGAAACTAGAGTAGCAATGAAGTTTTATTTTACAATTTTTCCCGTTTTCTTATGTCTTTCTCTTTCATTCTTTATTTCTTAGCTTCTTGAATATGATTATAAACCTTGGGTAGTTAGCAATAAAGGCTTGAGAAAGCTACCAAAAGTAACGAACCTTACCATCTTTCCGTCTAATTAGATATCCCAAAACTAGGCCTTTAGCATACTGAAAAGTGAGAGATTTAAAAAGGGAAAGTTGTAATTGTGTCAATGGTTTGGCATCTGAATTTAATTTGCTTTGTATAGTTCATGGCTGCATGCCTAACTTGGATATTAAAGGCCGTTAAGTCAGGCTAGTTAAGATTCGACTCAGTGCGGACAAGTATACTAGTAAAGAAAACAAAATCTCCCTTGAAATGCATGTGAAATGCGACCAAACTTGCTAGGCTTTAATTTGGGTACTTATAAGATTAATAGTGCACAATTTCATGTATCATCGGTACAAGTACTGAATTGAACTTGTCACACATAATGTTCGTATTATGTGCACCTGAGAAAAAAATGAATTATCATGCTCATTTAGTGTTTAGATGTGAAACCAGCAAAATAAAGACTTTTTGTATGCACAATTGTGCATTTATATATATCCAAAGCACATGCCAAGACATTGACCCAAAATCTTTAGACATGATAAAATTATATTTCCAAAATTGCAAAATTTATGAAATATACGAGTCAGATTTTTGAGAAAATTGAACCGCTAGAAAATGGTTTGTGACTAAGATGTATGATGAAATTGATTAAATTATAAGTTTGTTGGTCTTAGTTTCTGTCATATTAGATTGTTGTTAATCTTTGATTTGATTACTTTGTATTGTTCAGGTTAAAACTTATCTGGTAAAAATCTCTAAGACTATGGGAAACTCGATATTATCATACTTTAAAACATTTATATCTTTTTCATTCCGTTATTAGTTTTGTTTTTTTATTCCAAAACTAGAGTAAATAGAGGTGTAAATTTTAGTTTCCAATCAAGTAGTAGATTTTTACCATTTTCTTATGACTTGTGATTTCAGCACAAATGAAATACTTCACCGAGGCCCTTGCTATAAAAGAGTTTGGATATGTGAACTCTTTAAATGTCATGAAGGAGACCTGGGATCTATGGAAAGTCTTATATGGACGCTATCTACATTAAATTCAATTAATTTTTCTTTAGGGATCGAATGATAATGAATTTGAATCTAATATTTTGATGATATGTTTCTCTTATTAAATTTAAGTTTTCTACCAAAAATTAGCAAAATCCGAGATGTATAGCGCCATCATCTACCACTAAATCAATTTGGCATACGATATACTTAGAACCTCTTTAAGTAGTTGATAGCATTTGTTGCTTCCCTTTAGATCTTCAACCTCAAAGTCGTGGAAGAGATTCCCAAGAATGGTTTTGACGAGAAATTAAAAGCTATTACCAGACAACTTGAACGACGTAATGTTGTAAGACGGAGGCGTTCTAAAGGAGCTATCATGAAAGTTGTGAAATGCATCTCAGGTAAGTTAAGTGATGCACATGGCGTATTGTTTGTTATAGTTTTTTCTTGAGTCCTAAAGTGTCTTTCTTTAACTGGGAGAATGTTTGGAATTACATAGCAATATAACATTTTTTTTTTTGTTGATGATGTGCAACTGATAGAACAACTTCTTTCTATCTTTTCTTTTTCTTTAAATATCTTATTCCTTTATTTTGTTGAGCAGGCATATGAAGATGGTATGGTTTCTATGAACTATTTTATGTTGATGTTTTAATCAGATTCTTAGAAAAATAAAGACTAATTTAGAAGTTGCACAATATATCTACTTGTTATTTTTTTTATTTAGTTTGTCCTTCATGGGGCAGTACAAGTGGGATTTTTATTATTCTAAATGATGAATGTCTTATCTTTTGGTTTGTTCATATATTGTATCTTCTTTTTTTTTTCTTTAAAAGAAAGTTTTTCCCATTTATAATATTTTTTGTTACTACTAAATCAAATATTTTTTTTTAATATACAAACTCATAAGAACGATCGATGTCTTTTCTTTTAGTTTGTTCATATATTGTGTCTTTTTTTTTTCTTTAAAGGAAAGTTTTTCCCATTTATAATATTTTATGTTACACAGTTCAAAGTTTTTTTTTTTTTTTTTTGTTTTTTTAACAGAACTTTTGGTTGGTAGCCTAGCAACAAGTTGGGCTCCAACTCCTCTTTGAATAGTGACACCTAATCTATGGAAAATAAAACTACCAAAACCACTACTAGCGTCATTTTTACAACTAAACCGAATAAAGTTTTTTAATATACAAACTCATAAAAATAAAAAATCATATGTGGAAAAAATAATATCCCTATGGAAAAAAACAGAAAAAAACTGATATACAAGAAATATCAGATGTAAAAAGATTACAATTGCAAGTATTTATATGCAAAGGATAAAACTTATATCAAGAGACATTTACTATTTGTATGAAACTTTACCGAGAATACTTAAGGCTAACGATCGGCCTCATTTTCCTATGCGGGAGACTGACATAGAATCATGTGATGGTGAAGATGAATACGTATCTAAAGATGGTTATGAAATTGATTATGCTGAAATTACTACATGGTATTCTACAATGAAGGAGGCCTCTGCTGAAGTTGATCAACTTTGGAAGAATAATCTGGAGAAGATGAGGAAAGAGGGATCTCCATTGGAAATATTTTGGGAGGATGAGGAGGAGGGGGAGGAGGAGGAGGAGGAGAAGAAGAAAAATAAGAAGAGAGTAAAGCATAGTAGAAAGATGAAGTTGTTGGAGACTCGTACGCTCATGGCACCTACTCCACTTGACTTATCTCCGATAGGATATTTAACAACGCCAAGGGAATCAACTGAATATAAAGTTTATGTTGATGCTTGTTTTAAGCGTAACAGAAAGCCAAGGTTTTCAATTATTGTAAAAAAACTCATCTGATACTATTCAGTTTGGTTTCGTTGGGGAAAGCAAGAGTAGACGTCTTCCCCAAGAAAAATGAAGGGATAATGCGAGGTTGCACAATATATAACCATGGAGAAGCACAAGTGAGCTTCTTTTTATTCTTAATTATGTATTTTCTTTTAGTATGTCTGTTCATTGTATCTTTTTTTTTCTCTTTGAGGGCAAATTTTTCCTATTTTTTCCCATTATACATGTTTGTTTATTTATTTAGAATAGAAAGACTTCTTGAGGACAAAATATGGTGTTACTACGAAGCCAGGTAGTACTGCTTTTGCACTTGAAATGTGTTTTTGTGATCTAATTGGTTAATGGCAAGTATCATGTAATAGGGAGTGGCTACTGGACTGATGTTTGTTATATTCTCTAATTTAATGCTTATGGTATGTCGGGTAATGAATAACCAACCGACCATGTCATATTTGGAAATTTCCTCGTAACAAAACATGAAAGTTGGCGTACGTGTTACAAGAAGAATTGGAATTCAACGACTCGACGAGAGCATTTTCGATACCTATATATATATATATATATATTTTGTAAATTATATAAATATATGTATACTCAAATGAATTACCAAATTCATGTCAGGCGTGGTTAAGAGGCCAATCCCAAGAGTGTTGTGCACGACAAGCCAAAAAAACCAACTCTGTACACCCAAATTCGGATTTCCTAAATAAATAACCATGTTATATTTGGAAATCGTCCAAAAAAATAATAAAGCTAAAGAATTTGTTACATATATTGGAGTTTGGTGACCCAAAAGATACATTTTCGTACCCATAAATATACAACAAACATCAACAAAAACCTAAGCACAATACTTGACTAGCATTTTTTAAAAAAATATTTAGTGCTTCATCTAATGTCACATAGTCTTGTATATTCAGTTGTCAATTGTGAAGTAGAATATGATGGAATAATAGTAGGAGGGGGAGATGTTTCATTAGATGGTAAGTTTGAATAATTAAATATAAATATGGATACCGATTATCCTAATTTTATCCTGCAATTAATAAATCTTTCTCTTCTCTTTGTCCCTTTGGAGAGAATGATATAGAGTCTTGTCATGGTGAAGAAGAAGAAGATGATGATGATGATATATCTAAAAATGGTTATGAAGTTGTTGTCGCTGATATTGATACATGGTTGTATGCCATGCAAGAAGTTCGGGATGAAGTTGTACAGTTACAGAAGGAGGAGTGAGAGCAAGAGAAGGAGAGCACAAAAGAAAGATAATTTTGCTCCAGAAGTCGCATATTTCATTGTCAAGAAGGACGAGCTCGTCTCCAATAAGATAACGCATCACGTACAAATTAGTTTATGTTGATGCATACTTTAGAAGGAATAGATTACCAAGGTTCTGGATTCTTGTGATAGATCCATCTCAGACCAATATGTTTGGTTTGTTGGGAAAAGCAAAAGTAGAAGATTACCCAGATCCATGTCAGACCAATATGTTTGGTTATGTTGGGAAAAGCAAAGGTAGAAGAGTACCCAGCTTCAGACCCAAATTTGAAGGGATCTTTAAAGATTCCCAAGTCATCAACTCTCTAAATGGGAAGAAGGAGAACTTGATATATGTATTTACTCCAACTCATCGTATTCTGTAAATTTTTCCAACATAACGGGTAGGTCTCCACATAAGGAATAACATTTTACAGAAGGTGTCAAGAAATTAATGAAGGAATTGATTTTTTACACTTGTCATCATAAAATGCGCCTTAACCGGACTTCTTACTTTGGTAATATCCCTGTTGATTATTTGGCAAGATCGCAAATCTCAAATCTCTTGGAGTAGATTCAGAGGAGGATTTCGATGAGGAATTGAAAGATATAATCAAATAAGTTGTAAACTGTAGGCGACATGAAGCATTTTTCGCACAGCTCCGAGAGGATGGGGTCAAGGGTTCATACTTGTCAGCTCTGCTTTCAAATGCCTCATTATGTTAGCGTATAAAATTAAGAGCTCTTCATGGACTTTTTTCTCTTGTTTAATCATATTGCCGCAATAAAGCTATTATTGATCCTTCATCTAGATAGTTTCCATGTAATTATTATAATTCACGGAAAGACCATTCTTTCGTCATTAACTTTGTTAGTGCCTCATTGTTTGTAGCTCATGGGGTTCGATATCAACTGGTTGTTCGTATATGTTTTATGGTTTTTCTATTTATTGTATTGCTTATTTTCAAGTAGTTGTTGAGTTCAGTTTCTCTATTATGGAATAACGGCTCTGTGGAATCATGGGAATTTTAAGCATTTCTAATGTTTTAGGTATCCAGTATTTTGGCACCAAGAAAATACTTATGAGTTGTCTATGTGGGTTTCTTTTTATCAAACGCTTTTTATATGAAAATACTTATGAGATGTCTATCTGGGTTTCTTTTTATCATACGTTTTTTATATGTTTGTATGGATTATATCTATATATCTATTGTCTTAGTTAGTGTAAGCAGCACAATAATGATCAATTTATCCATCTGACTTGAAGATAAAAACACCTACTCATAATTCAGCACAATACTCCCTCTAATCTAGGAAAAAAGATACTATCACTTTTTCATTTTAGCCTAAAAATAGGCCAAATTGAAAAAGCGAAAATACCTCTTTTCGAAAAACGAAGGGATTATTTTTTACTGTCGAGGCTTAGAGCTTCTCCAATGGTTGTTTTGTTTTTTCTTAGGTGGCAACACAAACAAGAATCCTCATTCAAATTTTACCTTAAGCTTAGGGGAAATAATTAAATAAATCATCTCAAATTTTGTTTTTTGTGATCATTTTTTTATCAAATGTAATTTCTTTTACCAGGGGCATTTATTAAAAATGGAAAATAGGTACAACATCGGTGGAAGGTAACCTAGCAACAAGATGGGTCCCACACCTTTCTGAACAGTCTCACATGCATCAACTGACAGATCCTGAATGTGATTCTCATCAGATTTTTGCAGCAATAACTTATGGCGAGCCAGGTGACTTTGAGAAAAAGTTGGGTTCTTAATGAGATTGCACCATGGTTTGCAAACAAGTTTGCAATCTAAAACTGAATCAACGGGTAAACGAGAAAAAATATTGAATGAAACATCTAACGGAAGATCGTTCATACCCATATTGCACCAAAACTTTCAACTTCACCCAAAGGGAGCCAACAATCCGAATCAGGATGAGCTCAACAATACCAACAAAAATGATTACGACCACACAAGAGTTATAAAAAAGAATACCTCACCTTGGACTAATTAGCTTCATCTTCTGACGAAAGAACAGAATGCTAAGAGAAAGAAGAGTGGTTATTCAACGCTCCAATCTCAATAACGAAACTATTCTTCTGCATTCATCGTTTCGTTCCAATTCGTTGACCCCTTTTTCAAATTTTCAATTTTCCGTTAACAGCCGATGTGAGACGATACGTTTTCCAGTGCCAGGCCCATGTGCTGCAAATGGGCTTTTATTATCTTACACGAAATGTTGATCTTACAAAGCTTCTTTTCTCCTATTTTGGAATAAGGGTTTTGTGGTGGAATAATGGGAATTTTAAGGATTTCTACGGTTTTTAGATATGCAGTGTTTTGGCACCAGCAAAATTAAGTTTAAAGAAGTATAAAATTTGGAGCTCATATGAAATTTCTTCGACGGTGAAAGCTTCTTAAGTGGCTTGTACATCGGCTCTTGTGTCACCAGCATTTGCAACCCCATATATTTCATGCACTGCCTCAGGTGTCAGGCCCATGTACTGCAGATGGGCTTCTGTAATATAACGCGAAATGTCCAATGCCGAAATATAACATTGCGTGACTACCGTTTACATTGGTGGTCTTACAAAAGCTTTTCTCTATTTGAATTTTCCGATGACTTCTGTTTGGATCTTGTAAATTGTAGTCTAGCAATAGTCTCATGGTAGAGTAGGGGTGTACAGAATGCCCGGACGCCTGCGACTGCCATGTACCGCCCGGGTCCGGAGGAGCCCATTGGCGTCCGACAGCCTGTCATGGGCTAGCCCAGCCTGCCCGATAATTATAAATCGGCGGACCCGGGTTTTTTTTTTCAAATATGGGACGGCCAGTTAACCTGCCCGGTAACCTGTATAGTTACCCGGTTTTTCTAACTGCCGATAACCTGAAAGAAAGTTTTCTATTAGTGTGATGGATTTCTCAAGAACTTAAATTTCATATTTGCACACTTTATTAGGGTTAGAAAATATTTTGAATTACATTTCACAGTAATGAATATAGATTGATTAACTATTAGTTGAACGAGTTACAGATATATCAGTATTCATCAGGCCAAAAAACAAACCTATATACTTTAAATTTTTGAATTATCTCTTGGGCCCGAGGCCTGCCTGACCCGACCTGGCCTGTATTGTTTAATGGGTATGGACGGGCCATGGGCATTAAATTTTGCTATTTCCCGGCCCGGCCTGGCCTGTTAAACTTAATGGGTAGTAAGGACTACAAGCCCGTATGGCCCGGCCTGTGTTATAATCGGGCTTGGGTTGGCCTGCCCGACCCGATGTACACCCCTATGGTAGAGTAGAAGAAGAACATGAGCTTGCATTAAACCTTTCCGAAAGAGCAAGGCAGGCTGCCGTATTAGTATGAGTGTATAACAATCCCGATAGTACTGGGTATCAAAATACTGCCTTTCAGTTATAGCCTTCTCGTTTCACATCGAAATCTAGCAAACAAGTAACAGCAAGAGAAACTTCAATGTGCAAAAAAATAAATAATCAGTGGATTGGTTTGTTTGAGTGAAAGTTTAATTTGGAAAACTCAATGAAGCCAATGGAAACAAATGTTTTAAAAGGACGACACATCACAACACACTAAAAGAATGACGACTTAGATAGGAAACAATATCTATCATGAAACAAATGTTATAATTAAATTGTCATGCTCCTTTTTCGCTTAATATTCTCAATTTCAAATAGTGTGAAATTAGAAAACAACCAAGGTTCACATATGCATTTGTGCTTATATACACCTGCAAGGATTGGTTTGATCAAAAATCTAAAAGAAATTGATCCAAATTTAGATCATTTCACTCTCATAGAATTATGATATATTCTATTAAAAATGCACAAAATAAGATGTTTGAGGAAACTAACTTCCATAGATACATAAATTAGCGGCTTAATTCTTGGTACATTGAGAATAAAGTAGTATATGCCTTTCATGCAGGGAGAAGTAGTGCATTACGATTGTGATTACTTGGGCATCTGCATAGCTTACCTAAATATTAATATCTACAGGATCTTAAAGAAGAAAAGAAGAAAAAGATTGCCTAATCTGTTATAGCATCAAATGTTAGTATGTCGTCCCATCTTTATTTCTGAAATTTGAGAAACAGAAATGAAAGCTTTAGTTTACAACTTTTACCATTTTCTTATGTTTTGCTCTTTCATTCTTTGTATAAACCTTGGGTAGTTAGCAGTAAAGGCATGGTAAAGCTACCAAAACTAATGAACCTTCATGTCTTTCATCTAATAGATGCCTCAACCTAGGCCTTAAGCATACTGAAGTAGGAGCTCTAATGAGGGACAAGTTGTATTTTTTTCAAATGTTTGGCATTTGTACTTGATTTATTATGTATATTTCATGGCTTCATGCCTAACTTGGATACTAAGGGCCGTTGAGTCAGGCTGGATAGGAATCTGAGTCATCAGACTCAATTCAGACAAGTAAAGAAAACAAAACCTCCCTTGAAAGTTAGAATGCATGTGAAATGCGATCAGTTGGACTGCAATTGGGTACTTCTAAAAACCAACAGTGCACAATTTATTTTTCTTCTTTTTTCTGGACCAATCGATAGGAAGAGATTGAAATTACTTAAGAGATATCTCAACCCGATAAATACGACCTAAAAAAAATAACACCGAATTTGGAATCGATTTCCCGAAGAAGAGAACAAAAGAGCCAAGTGAAAATAGATAAATACTCTACACTATTCGTCTCATATCCAACTCAAAGAGAACGATAGAAATTCGACTCTAATAAAACTATTACCATGTTAGCCGTTAAACCCAATATTTCACTATGCCCAAAAAAAAAACTTAAATTTTAGTGTTTAGCTTAGCCCAACAATGCACAATTCATGTATCATCGGTATTGAATTGAACTTGACACACATAATAAGTTTTTGTATTTTGTGCACTTTAGAATAAATGAATTATCATGCTCATTTGGTGTTTATATATGAGACCATAAAACAAAGAATATTTGTATGCATAATTGTTTGTACCTAATACGACCTTATAAATTTGTAATAGTTACAAAATTTATAATATACATGAGTTAAATGTTTGAGGAAATTCAATCACTAGAAGATGGTATAGAGGGTACAGACTCATAAGTTATCATGAATAGTAAAATAAAAAACGTTCATGTTGAACCTTGATTTGGGACTATATAAAAACAACCCACTCACAACAAAACCCATAAATAAGACCCTGTTTATCCATGAATTTTGTGTAGTTTTTTTTTTTTTTTTTGGACATCTTAAACTCTGGAAGTTTCAAATTTAGTTGTCTTTGTTGAGGGGTGAATTCGTGTTTAGGTTCTACCCGTCCTAGCCACATCAAATGACCTCACAATTACAAATGTGGTAAGAGAGAGAGTTGCCTTTCCATTGTACCTTGTCCTTTCTTTTATAGGCTTTCCTAAAAGCCCCTCTTTTTACTGCATCATGACACATGTCCTAACACTCTTTAATTACCCTTAATGATATTCCTTAACATAACCTCTTCCTTCTTTATTAATTCCTCATTTGTCCTCCCATCTTCATGGGTATTTTCCACTTGGACTTGGGTTTAGTCCCTAAGTCCCCATACCTTAGCCCAAGCTCATCTCTAGTCTCAGGGGCATTGCCAACCCGTTAAGGGGGTATTTTTTCATGTATCAACATTAGTCCCCTGACTATTGGATTAATTATCGAATAATCTAATAGTCAAAGAATCTCTTTTGGGCGCCTCCCTGTTTACACAGCAGGTTTTTTTTTTGTTTTGTTGAGCTTGTGATCGTGGGCGACGTTTTGACTCCCCATCGTGCAAAATCTCTCTTCCTTTTCAGTTTCTGACGGTTACTATTCCCCATTCGTAAATGCCACGTTCGACTTTAATCTATTTTTCCCTTAATACTTCTCCTTCTTCCCTTCTTCTAGACGCAACCATACACTCGCCAGGACTAGTAGTTCCTCTAGCGGTTCCTCATCTGAAGAAAGTAGTGAGTCCGAACAGCCTAATAATGAAGGCTCTGAAGAGACAGAGTATTCCTATCAAGACGAGATCATCTTACCCTCCCCAGCAGATGGTAGATTATATACAATCGTCGAGTTCACGAGTGGTCTTGCTTTAAAGCGCGCACTGAGATTAAGGGAATTCTGTGGAGGTAAGCGCGCTTTCTCTCTAGAAGATATCATGGTTTCTCGCCTTTTAAATCCTCCCGTGCTTCCTTAACCTGCTGCTCCTTGATGGCTTATGCAACCCGAGTCGGAGAGCATGGATGCCTTTGCGTTCAAGACTGTTCCGCGGATAAAGATTCATCGCGGCGACTACGACCTTCCCCCTATCGATATACGGTCTAAATCAAAGACTCATCCGGTGTGACCGCATTGGGCGGCTCGTATACGTTCCGACCCCAAACATGTCGATGTACTTCAGAAGGCAAGCATTGAGGAATCTATACACTCGTCCCTTAAGTGGGAAGTAAATAGGTGCATCCGCGATGTAACGCGGCTCTTCTGCTGTTGGGCTCCTCCTGTTCATACCCTTTTCACAACATGGGGATAGGCTACCATCGTTTTAGAAGACGTAGTCGCCCTTACGGGGTTGCCGATCCATGGTAGTCACTCGTATGAAGACAAGGAATTGTGTACTTATGTGTTGAAGTACAAAGACGATTCTCGTCGTGAACTGGCTCGGAAAACCCAAGCGCCTCAGGAGAAGGCTAAAGGCAAAGATGTCGCCGGTGAAAAGGAGGCACCCTCGTCCGCCAGGAAGGGGAAAGCCAAGTGGGTAGAAGAGAAGAAAACGCCTCCTAAACGCTCATCTGGTGATCGACTACTATATAGCTCTTTCTTTGCCTATGAAGCGGTTCATGGCTCATCATCCAACATAAACTGATCCCGAGTGGGTTGTCAAGGTTAATCGTCGCTCCTCTTTTCCTCTTTGGTTGAAATATTGGGATCCCCAGATAGCTGATAAGAAAGTGATTCCCCCCAAACGCAAGGAGAATAACCCCCGCGCGGAGTTATCCGCTTTTATCTTGTTTTGGCTTTGTCATGATGTATTCGAGTACAGTCCCCAAGATACCATTAAAGGTGAGCTTGTGCCAATGGCGGTGTTGTGATCTCGTGGCGTCTCTTTTCCGCTCGCGTCGATGTTCTTAGGTGGTTTGTACCGCCATCTTGATATGTTCTGTCGGGATCTCCAGACGGTGGGCTCGACTCACAAGATTGAGACGTACATCTCAGTTTCTTTTATGCAGGCTTGGTACTGGGAGCATGTTCCCCCGTGCGCGCCAGAGCCAAATGAACTCGCCGTTCATCATGAAGAAGATGTTAGCAGGAAGATGGTTCAGTCAAGAAGCTCCCCGTTGTTTATGGCTACCCGCGGATGGCTCTTTGGAACTTGAAAGGGAAAATACCCAGGGGCGATTTAGGCAAGCACTTGGATGTGGCTAAGGATTTTGAACTATTCCCTTACCAAGACGGTCTTTCAGGTTCGGCGCATTACGATTTTCTTGATCCTTTTGACGTGGAGTTGGATTCTTCAAAGCTCTTGTCGGAAGCAGATTTTGATTCAGCGATGGCTGTGTTACCCGGCTATCTTCCTGGTTTCTATGCTGGAAAGTTCATCGCCATATCGTATAATGCTGATCGAGCAACTCGGCAAGTGGGATTTGATCAAGGGGTTCCTCATAGGTTCCCTCCTCCGGATAAATCTAATGTTGAGGACATCGTCGTTAGCTTCAACCGCTACGTCTTCAAAGGAGCGACTCGTTTTTCTGATCGTGGGATCGATTTTTCATTCAAGCAGCCCATCTATGTGCGGCCTTTAGCGATTGCTGAAAGGGCTCAAGAGTATCTTGATTTCTTAAGGCGTCGAGCTTTAAACTTTCTTTTGCGCGAATCATCTCCCCCTCGTGATCTGACTGTCCAGGATCTTCGGGAACTTCATACATCTGGCAGAATCAAGCTTGATGATGATATGGCTGCTAAGCATCGCCTCGTTCTAGCTAACAAAGGTCGCTCGGATCCCGTGGTGACCTCTTGGGCCCCACCCGAGGGTCATGAACCTGCGAAGCCAAAGAAAGGGTCGTTTTCTCATCGAAAACCCCCGTGGATAAACGTGAGGTCGTCTGCTATTCCTTTAGCGCCCCAGGTATTTGCTATCTCCTTTGCCTTGAATTTCCTTTTATTCCTAATTATGCTTCCCCACTTCATTTTGATTGAGACGGATGGCGAAAATTACTTCCCCAGGAAGCTCCTCCCAATCGCCTAGGGTGGAAACCCCCTTCTTACGTGATGGAGGAATACTTGAATATGCCCGAGTGTGATTGGACTGAGAGTAGTTTAAAGAATAAAGCTAGGAGGGAGGCGAACCAGTCATCTTCTCAATTCCCTTGTTCCTCTGCTAATACCGCGCCTTTTCAGTCTCGTCAAATCCATCGTAGGAGCGCGTCGCAACCCCCCAGGGATACGAGTAACAGCCCAACTCCTTCGTTTGAGGACCAGTTAAGGAATCTAGGGGTTAGCCTCCCTACAGTGGATGGATGGATGGGTATCGCCACGCCTTCGTATATAATCAATTCACCCTATTATGGTTAAAACCGTTCTTGGCAGGGGTGAACTTCTGGTGTCTCCCAGTGTCGTTCTGCAATCAATGAGTCCTTATGGGTCCAACCGGTCAGCTTTTGGTGGGTCTTCATCCCACGTGGCATTAACCGTTAATGATCATGCAGGTAACTTCCTATTTAATACGTGTCTTTGTTCTTGTTATTCCTCTCTCTTTGCCCTTCTCTTATTTTTTTTCTTATAAATCTAAGTTGTTTTTGCAATGGTGCTCATTTCTCATTTGTCTGGGTTCCGCTAGTGACTTTGAGTCTTCTTCTAGTTCCTCCGCGTCTCACCCTAAAGTTACTGATACTCCGCTAGGCTTGTCGATTCCTGAGGTTAGTTTTTCCCTTTTTTTCTCTTCTTTTTTTTCAGGTCGTTTTCCTTTCCTTTTGTTGACATATTGTTGTTGGTGTTAGGATATGGGTAAGAAGCGAAAAGAGGCCGCGAAACCCGACATGGACGGTGCTAGGCACGTGGTCCCTAGTGGTGACGGATCTTCTAAGCGCTCTAAAATGGACGTCAGTGACTCGTATGTTCTTCCGGAGAAGCAGACTAATACTCCCATTGCTAACACAACTAACACCCCCGTTGTAACAGAAGACCTTGAGGACGCGCGGTTTCGTTTCCCTTTGGTGGTGAGCGCTGCCGAGGCTGAAGTGGATCCTTCTACCCACACCCTCGTCCACGGCTTCTAGGTTCCGACTGCTTTTGCTTCCACCTATAGAGACATCGTCGACCGCAATGGTGGCCATATGGCAAAGGAGGGTCTATTGACCGTTCCTATCTTGTGTTACATAACTAGGAATCTTCTGGAGATTACGGACCAGCTTATGCGTGTATGGGATGATCCAGTCGATGAGGCGAGGCTGCGCAGCTGGGCATCTTCCGTGCAATCTGTGCTTAATGTTGAGTTCCCCATAACATGGATAAAGGAGATGTTGGTAAAGGTGAAGAGCCGCAATGATCCTCGCGATCGCATTACTAGTCAAATTTCTCAGTTGGAGGGGAAGCTGGAGAAGTGCTCGGAGACGACTTCTAGTAAGAGGGTGGTGTTGAACCTGCTGCTTACTGACGTTGGTTTAGAAAATGACGAGGTATTGCGAGCCGAGGCCGCCGAAGAGGAAGTCTGTGCTGAGCTCGAGGAAAAATGGCGGGAGTTGGAGAAGCTCTAACTTGATTGAGGCGCTTTGTTATTATGTTGGCTTTTCTTTTATTTCTCTTTGTTGAACTTTTCATTTGTTTGTCCTTGTATTATGGGATATTCTGCTGGTGTTTGGATTAATTTCTCTTGTTGCTGGTATTTTATTGATTATTTTGTGTGTTTATCATTTTCTTATATTATCATTGGAATGTGCATGTGGATGGGTAAGTAGAGTCTTTGCTTTTAATTTGAAGGTATTGTTATACTCGTTTGTGTGGAGGTATGTCGTTCCTTTGACATGCATGTAGCATATTCCTCTCTTAAAGGGTTGATGGGTAGGACGGGCGCTGGTTAAACGCGCATATTCCTCTTCCCCCTCCCCCCCCTCTTTTTTTTTTTTAGAAGGCTGTTGGGTTGGGTGGGAATTGGGTTAGATAGTTGGGACGGGTGTTGGTTGAGCGCGCCTACTCCCTCCCTTTTCTTTATCCAGAGGGGTGTGGGCGTTGGTTAAATGCGTTTACCCCCCGCCCGCCCCCTTATATTTTTAAAGGGGTTTTGGGTGGGACCGGCGTTGGTTAAACACGCATACTCCCCCTCATTTTATTCAAAAGGTGGCGGGCGTCGGTTGAGCGCGTCTACTCCCCCCTTCTTTTATCCAAGGGGCGTCACTTAAACTCGCCTGCTCCCCCCTTTGGCTTTCATGGGATCTTTGTGTTCATCGGTCAATCAGATGCCTTTGGCATTCCGAGGCCATCGTAGATTTATCGAGCACTCTTGGCGATCCAGAGGCTTTCCGTAGGTTTGTTAGTCAATCAGGCACCCTTGACTGTTATGGGACTTTGTGAATTTGTCAGTCAATCGGGCACTCTTGGCATTCCCGGGACCTTTTGTGAATTTGTCAGTCAATCAGAAGCCTTTGGCTTCCGTGAGACCTTTTGTGAATTTGTCAGTCAACCAGACGTCCTTGGCATTCCTGAGACATTTTGTGAATTTGTCAGTCGATCAGGCGCCTTTGGCTTCCCTGAGACCTTTTGTGAATTTGTCAGTCAACCAGGTGCCCTTGGCATTCCAGGGACCTTTTGTGAATTTTTCAGTCGATCAGGCGCCTTTGGCTGCCCTGAGATCTTTTGTGAATTTGTCAGTCAATCAGGCGCCTTTAGCTGCCCTGAGACCTTTTGTGAATTTTTCAGTCGATCTGGCGCCTTTGGCTGCCCTTAGACCTTTTGTGAATTTTTCAGTCAATCAGGCGCCTTTGGCTGCCTTGGGACCTTTTGTGAATTTGTCAGTCGATCAGGCGCCTTTGGCTGCCCTTAGACCTGTCGAGGTATCTGCCAGCCAATTATGAGAAAGAAAAGACTTTCTTACCAAAAAGGATAGTGTTTACAATTTGCGGGATCATACTCCGCGTTCTCCCTCTCTCTATTTCAGGTTAATGGCGAGGGAATGGATCATGCTCAATCGTTTGCCTTGTTGTCTCGAGTTCTCCAGCTGCTCGCTTGCGTTCGAATATGCTTCGAATGGCAAAACACTCTTCTGTTGGTTATCCCATTCTTCGGTGGTAGTGGCAGTTTCTGGCCGAGTTTTTATCCATTTTGTTGATATCTACCGTAGTTGGGGGTAGTTGAACTTCCCCTTCGGCGACCCGTTGGTTTAGAAGCCTGATTGCACGCTCTTTGCTGCAGGAGAGATGGGGTGGTGTTTTGTAATCGCGTCTACTTCCTCCATTCCTTCCTTGGTTTCTGCCATCAGCGTGGGATTGGTTCCTCCCCTCATTAATGTTAGGCTTCACGTTATGTGGGGTTCCCGACACAACGCTAATTGTGTTGCGCCAAGCAAAATCTATATATATCTTTTCTATGCAGTTGGCGATTCTCTCAGCTGCTTCTTCTAGTTCAACAAAGGTTTGGAACCTGAAATTAATTAAATCTTTTCTGAAGGCTGGAACCATTCCGCGTAAACAGATTTCGACAAGCGCTTCTTCGTTGATGTCTTCGTGACAGTCCAGTGTCAGGCGCCTGAAGCGCAAGATGCATTTTCCTACTTCTTCGTCTGTTCGCTGCCCGCTCCTGCTCAGGTCTATCGTCGTTATCTTCCTCTTGGACGAGTAAAATTTTCCGAGAAAGAGTGTGGACAAGGTTTTCCAGGAATCCACGCTTTCTTCCTTTAGGTTTTCATACCAAGTGAATGTTGTGCATGTAAGTGACTTTGGGAATTCTTTTAAACACAGTTTTCCATCTATAGCTCTGTCGTTCATTGATGATAAAAATCGGCTGAGATGTTCTCGCGCATTTCCTTGACCCTCGTATACTTTGAACTTTGGAGAGATATAGTCTTTGGGATACGAGTATTCTCGGATGTGCACTGGATATGGGCTATTCACGTGGCAATGGTTGTCCTGTTTTACCACGTGGTAGTTCTACTCTAGGTATTTGGCGATTTCTTTCTGTGATGTCACTGTTGTCTTGTCGCCTTTGGGTTCTTCGCTTTTTGTTACCTCTTCGGGATTACTATGTCCTGCTATTACTGGCCTTGTTATCCAATCTTCAAGTTCTTGCCTCCTTCTTGAGTGCTCATTCAATTCTTCCTACATGTTTTGAGCCACCTGTTTGTTCTTTTCATGTGGTGTCGCTACCTCTCTATCTTGGGTTCCATGGCTTACCGATTGCTTGATAAAACCTAGGATTGGTGTTTCCTTATCGCTATCATCATCCTCCATTGTCACCTCGTCCAGATTTAGAGGTTGATCAGCCACTTGGTTTCCTAGCGCGCCTGAATTAGCATCTTCTAGGTGTGTCATGATGGGCTAGGAACAAGCCTCCGGGTGTGGTCGCCAAATGTTGAGGGGTGAATTCGTGTTTAAGTTCTACCCGTCCTAGCCACACCAAATGACCTCACAATTCCAAATGTGGTAATAGAGAGAGTTGCCTTTCCATTGTAACTTGTCCTTTCTTTTATAGGCTTTCCTAAAATCTCCTCTTTTTACTACATCATGACACATGTCCTAACACTCCTTAATTACCTTTAATGCCATTCCTTAACGTAACCTCTTCCTTCTTTATTAATTCCTCCTTTGTCCTCCCATCTTCATGGGTATTTTCCACTTGGACTTGGGTTTAGTCCCCAAGTTCCCATACCTTAGCCCAAGCTCATATCTAGTCTTAGGGGCATACCCAACCCATTCAGGGGGTATTTTTTCATGTATCAACAGTCTTTATCCATCACTATGTCTCATGCCTCATACCTGACACGCATTAAGGTGTCGTGTTGTATTCCTATCGTACGCGTCTCAGGCACCTACGTTACATTATTTGTGTGAGACTAGTATCCGGTGTAATAAATATGCATCCGACGAGAACTTTGGTATTGGGCTCTATACTGAGGCACTACAAGTCTCAATTTCATATTCGTTTTTGAATTACCAACTGAATACTAACATTAAGTATATGGTGATCTGACTGCTAAGATTCTTCCCTAGGTGATTTTAAAGCCTAGAGGTGTATTAGGTTTGTGATCCATTTATATGTTTCAACACCGTCTTTTTATGATGGAAAAAAAGTTATATGATAGTTACAGCCAGCTTGTTGTACACTTAAAGATTATAGTTTTCGGCTATCTAAACTAATAATGTAGTAGTATGTGGTACGGCATATATAACATGTCTTAAGACACTCAAAGAAGGACGACACGGCATATAATGCACGTCACAGCACACCAAAATAAGAACGACTTAGACTCAACAACCATAAATGAGAAAACTATCTCTACCCTGCAACAAATGTTATAATTAAAGTATCATGTTTCTTTTGTGCTTAATATTCTCCATTTCAAATAGTGTGAAATTAAAAAATAAGTAAAGTTTACATGTGCATTTGTGCTTATATACACCCCGAAAGAATTGATTTGGTCAAAAATCTAATAGAAATTGATACAAATTTACATCACTTCTTTTCTCATTGATTTTTTATACTTTCCATTGCAAAATATATAAAAGAAGATGTTCGGGGAAACTAGATTCCGCAGATATATAAATTAGCGGTCTTATTCTTGGTACATTGAGGATCAAGTAGTATATACCTTTTATCCAGAGCAGAAGTACTGCATTATGATTTGTGATTACTTGGGAATCATCATAACTTATCTAAATGTTAATCCAATTTATAGGATCTCGAAGAAGAAAATAATAAAAAGATTGCCTAATCTGCTGTAGCATAAAATATTAGTATCTCGTCCCCTTTTAATTTATGAAACTGGAGTAATAATGATGAAAGTTTTAGTTTAAAATTTTTACCGTTTTCTTATGTCTTGCTCTTTAATTCTTTGTTTCTTAGATTCTTTGATATGATTATAAACCTTGGAAAATTAGCAGTAAAGGCTTGGGAAAGCTACCAAAAGTAACAAACCTTTCCGTCTTTTTCGTCTAAATAAACGTCCCAAAACTAAGCCTTTAGCATACTGAAAATTGGGAGCTCTAAAAAGGGCAAGTTCATGGCTAAATGCCTAACTTGGATACTAAATACCTACGAGTCATTTTAGTTAAGATTCGAGTCATAATACTCGGTGCAGACAAGTATAGTTGTAAGGAAAACACAATCTCCCTTGAAATGCATGTGAAAATGCGACCAAAGTTGTTGTGCTTTAATTCGGGTACTCATAAAGATTAACAGTGCACAATTTCATGTACCATCATTATTGAATTGAACTTGTCACACATAATGATTTGTATTCTGTGCAGTTGAGAATGAATGAATTAGCATGCTCATAAAGTGTTTAGATATGAGACTAGAAAACAAAGGCTACTTTTATGTACAATTTTGTCATATATCTATCTATATATATATATATGTGTCCAAAGCATATATCCAGAGACACTGACCCAAAATCCTTAGAAATTGTAAACTTACAATTTCTAAACTACAAAACTTATAAAATATATGAATGCGATGTTTGAGGAAATAGAACCGTCGGGAGATGATATTAAGTGTACGGGTTCATAAGTTAGCATGGGTAATAAAATAGTTTCAGCAATTAAGAATTTACTGATTCACGAATTATTACAGAAAAGTGGATATATAAATTGTCAATTTGGATGTAACTATTGAGTCAGTCTAAAGATAGGAACTATAAGAATTTTTATATATAAAAAGAACTATGGAATATATCTGGAACAAGTATCATGAGAATCTGGACGAGTAAATAACAATTCAGAATCCGTGATTTAGATGTGTTTGTAATTATTTGGCTCTTGGCATTTTATTCTTGGTGATTGCTCAAAAACAAATTGACTCTTAAAGTCTTACTTAAGTTACGAGTGAGTCAATTTCATTGCAGCAAATACACAAAACAATATAGGCATGTTGTTCCTATAGGCATGTTGTTCCTATAGGCATTTTTTTTTAATCCGTCGAATGGAATTCCACTGAAAAAATCACTTAAGAGGGTATCTTAATCCAAGGATTACAACCAAAGAAAAGAAAGGGAACTTAAGGGGGATTCGGCAACCCAAGTAAAAGACCACAAAAAAATTATTGAGGCCGGTATAATGAATCCATAATGAAATCACCATATTTGCTATAACCCTTAATATTTTTATTAGTTTTTGTTTTTTCTTTATTCTAAAAATGTGAGTGAATAGTGGTGCAAATTTTAATTTCCAACGAGGTAGTAGATTTTACCATTTTTCTTATGACTTGTGAGTTCAGCACGGATAAATACTTCACCTAGCTGGAAGAATTGGCATAAGATATACTTAAAACCTCCTTAAGTAGTTGATAGCTTGTTATCTCTTTTTTGGGTTTTTTCTTTTCTCGAATTTGGGTAGGCAGTACAAAAATAATTATATCAAGATTGTGAGTAATTACCAAATCAACTTTGAATCAACTGATTATGTCATATATTGATCATCAATTGAAAGATAATTTATCATCAAAACAAGATCATTTCAGGTATATTGATGTGGAAACATAAATCAACATTGTCGTGAATGGCTTCAAAAAAGAAAAGAAACATTTTTGTGAATCGTAGGGTCAAGGTCCTCAAGGATATATTTTTTGATTCATGGAATCATTCTATTTTCATTTTTAGGTACACGCCCATTCTTCTTGTAACAACAAAAAAATAATGATGAAAAGGCTAAAAACTTAAAATATAAAACAAATGTAAGAGTTTCTAGATGAATTTAGTGATTTTAGGGGGGCTAGAGCTAGGTTAGTAAACCCTTGGTTCCGCCCCTAAATGGTCACGAGAATTTTTCACCTGATCGGGATTTTTACGCAGGAGGGTGTTTTCGTGATGTAAAATACATGGAAGAATTGTTTTTGGAGCTAGGCCCCCATGTAAACACTCAAAAGAAATTTGGTCAACAGTGGAAAATTCTCGAGTGATTGTACATCCGTTATTGAGTCACCACATTTGCAGCACCATCTATCTATTACTATTATAAAGAGAACATCCCTTAGGTACTGTAGATGAACAGTACTTTGAAGCTGTAAAATTCATTTGGACCATTTTTCCCCTATTCCATTCAGATGCAAGTGATAAGAAAATAAATAATAAGAGGGTATATTAGTAGTTTGATCTGTTTAAAAATTACCATTGGATACTAGGATACTAACTTACGGACAAAAGCGATGGACCGGAATCCAGCTTGCACGTGCGGAGGCACGTGCTGAGTATATTATAAACTAACCAAGTATTGGAAAATCTAATCCATGATTTTTTATAATCCATATTTCATGTAACATGTTACCGGGGCTAATGAAATCATTAGAGGGGCTGGTCCCTTATCTTAATAAAACCAAAAGAAGAAGAAAAAAACTCTTTACTTCTCCTAATCATCAACAACATCAACCAAAAATCAATCATCATCAACAACAATTCAAAATCAATCATCATTAATAACCCTTCGATCAATCAAACCTAAAAACAAAAGAAAAACAAACTTAATTCTCTAATTCTAATCGATGACCCAAAATCACTCTATTGCAAATGTGATCGAAGTATGTTATTTTTTCTCAAACAAGTTCGAAAAAAACGATTTCAGAACCAGTTACGGATGGCTTTTTGGTTTTTAGAAGCCAACTATAACTAGTTACAATTGGATTTTTGGTTTTTAAAAGCCAACTGTAACTAGTCACGGTTGGCTTTTTGGTTTTCCAGAAGCCACCGTAACTAGTTACAGTTGTCTTTGGTGAGTTACGGTTGGTTCCAAAAAAACCAAAAATATAAGTTACGGTTGGATTTAATCAGTTATGGTTGGTCTCGAAAAACCAAAAACATAAGTTACGGTTGGATGTGATGAGTTACGATTGGCTTCAAAAAAAATTGATAAAGGGTTTTTGAAATTACCATCTAATGACACTTTTTGTCCTATTGTATCATCCCTCTAATGATTTCATCAGCCCCTATAACAGATTACTTATTTCATACACTCTATGCTTAACATAATTCATGGAAACCTGGTCCATGGACCATGATTTTCTTTTTCTTTCTTAGAAATCCTGAGCTCTTCAAGCTTCGGATTCAGTTGTCTATAACCAACAATGAATCACATGCCTGACACACATGGAATACAAAAACGCATCTAAAGGTGTCGCACCGTGTTCTTGTCATATGCATCTCTTTGCACCTACACTCCATTATTTGTGTGAGACACGGTTTGGGGCTTTATACTGATGAGGCATTATAAGCTTCAATTTCTTTTTTCATTTTTGAAAATAAGTATATATTTATCTGACTACTATGATGATGCGCTAGATAAGTACAAATTAAGCATGGCGGTATATTTGGTCGTGAATTATGATCCATTTATATATGTCATCACCATCTTGTTATAATGGTGGAAAAAGCTACACTCCATTATTTGTGTAAGACTCACATCCGCTACAGTAAATATGAATTTTGGTCTTGGGCTTTATATTGATGCAGAATTGTGAGCGCTAAATCACGATTGATGTCCTGATTCTTACTGGGTCCTGGGATCCGCCACACAAAAAGTGATCCTCTGTTATTCCAGTGGGTGGCGGGTGATGAGGCACTACAAGTCTCAATTTTGGTAACTCGCAAAAAAATTTCGTTGCTACACTCGAGATTACAGTTTTTCTGGTATAAAAAGGATGACTTAGACTCAACAAATCAGAATACAATCTCTCCCCAACATGAAATAATTGTTACAACTAAATTTCCATGCTCATTTTGTGCTTAATATTCTTCATTTCAAATTGTATGACAGTAAAAATAAATGAGGTTCACACACTTCACATGTACATCTGTGCTTATATACACCACGAAATAATTTATTTGGTCAAAAATCTAAAAGAACTAGATTAATCCAAAGTAACATTTCACTTTTCATAGATTTATGATGTTTCCCATTATAATATAGTAAATAAAATAAGATGTTTGAGAAAACTGACTTTGATGGATACATAAATTAGTTTTCTAATTCTTGATGTATTGGAAATGAAATGTTATATACCTTTCATGGAGGACTGAACTGCTTAGCTAATATTAATCCAAATCAGTTATCGATGTTGTAATAGATCTCATCAAATACCTGTTGGTTGGATGGAGTTCATGTTGGTTTTCTTATATATATATTATTCTGGAGATATTCCATATTATAGAATTAAATTTTATTTTTATTTTGAAAATTACTTAGATCGAAGGAAAAAAATAGTATAGTTTCCACAATTGCAGCAGTTTTCACTTTGTCGCATCTTTATTCTGAAACTAGAGTAAGAGGTACTCATAATTTTTTGATTTAATTTGTTTTTTTATAGTTCATGCTTTTTGTTTTTTTATAGTTCATGCTTCATGCATCTCCCAGATACTAAGGGCTATTGAGTCAGGATGGTTAAGATTCGAGTCATGTGACTCAGTACGAGAAAGTAACCAGCAAGTCAAATTCATTGCAGCAGATACGCAAAAGAATTCAGTCGCTTCCTTAATAGGCATGTTATTCAAATACAACGATCTATAATAACACTGGTTAATTTTTCAAGTTGTTGTACGATTACCATGGAAAATTTCGAGAAGGAAGGATCCAATGAGTCCTTTTTGGACAACTGTTTAAATCTTACGTGGAATAGTATGAGATTGTTAACCAAGCTTTTTGGAAGTTCCGATCCTTACATTTTTTACGAAATTTTCTACGAAATATAATTTACTCGGGATTTCTCCCGGGATTTTCTAGTGGTTGAGTTCGGATTATCTAGTCAGAATCGAAAATCTTGCTCAATTAATCTTTTTGATGGGGCAAAACCCGAAGGGGGCATTGGGGACCAATCAGAAAGCGACATTTATCCTTCCATATTTAACAAATTTATGTTACAATTTTACACTCCTGATCTACCCTTCCTATAAATCAAAACAAATCTTATTTTACCATGGAATGTTTGAAGTTACCGATATACAAGTAGAAAATATCAATTATCTTAAGTAAAATACATATTCAAACAAATATATGCTCCACGTACATAAGACCTTATATCTCGAAGCACATAACGTGAGATGGATCAGCAAGGAACTGCCTCTTAATATAGTTTTATAATCTTTTGATATAAGAACCAAAGTGAAGTACTGGAGATAGCCCTATTCCAAGTGAATCAAAGTGATTTAGTTTACATGAGTGTGAAGCTATTGAGTCTTTGTAGCACTGTTCCAAACCTTCGTTGAACCTATTAAAAAAAAGGAGCGTGGAAAGATTTCTGGCTCTATAACACTGTTCCAAGTAAAGGAAGCCAAGTACTCATATCAACAATAACTACCAGTACAAGGAGCCCCTGGGTTTTGGTAATATTATGTTTAGATCGCAAACAAAAAGGACACTAAACATGCTACTGAGTAAAAACCACCTTACAGCGAACCCAGCACCAACCGTTAAAATGAGTGATAATTAGTGATAATTACACTAAACAAAGAGGACACTAAACATGTTATTGTGAGATCGTGTTCTTTTCTTTCCTTTTAAAATCGGTTAGTGTTGACAATAATTTAGGTTAGTTCTTATTTTTAGGTAAATAACAAAATTTTGTTTTGATTTGAAGGAAGGGTAAAATAGGAGTACAGAATCACAATATAAATTTGTTAGAAACCAATCAAATATGGAAGTATAAATGTTGATTTCTGATTGGTCCCCCATGCACCCTTCGGATTTTGCCCCCATCAGAAAATTCCTCGCTTGTAATGGGATGTACCCGGGACGGTTCAAACAAGAAAGATTTGAAAACGAATTGAATCATGCAAGCAATAGCCAAAAAAAAACAAAAAAAAAAAAAAACTGCAAAAGTGTTGTCGATATAAGATTGAACTTGACTCATAAGTTTTATTTTATTTTTGAAGCATGACTCGTAAATGAATTATGCATGTTCGATGCATCTCACAGCAAATAAATTATGATACTCATTTTATGCAGGGTCATCTCTGGTATTTTTACGACCTTGTGTGAAAGAGCTCCCAACGCCCTCGAATACTATTTTCTTTTTGCCACATATAGATTATTTATGGGTTATCTATTTAATTTCTTAATAAATCTACTATATAGCAATAAAATTCCTTTCGGCTAAACCAAAACTATACGGAAAATCAAAACGTAAGGCAATATTATTACCCGAGTTTGAATCAATCTTTAGGCTTTAGCTCTCAGGATAAATCATAGAATAGTCAGGAAAGTCCACTATGTTAGAGCATTGCTCGGTTGAACCCACTAGCGTTGTATGTCAAGTTAGTTTTCAAATTTAGTTGCCAAAATGCATTCTTGATTCAGTATACTATATTTAGTTTCAGACTAGATTAGGTCTAAGAAGAGCTATTCTTGAAGGATGAAGACTGAGATTACAAGGAGACATCAACAAGGACTTCATCAACAAAGGCATGAGTTAATTGATTTCATTTGGATTCTTGTTCAATTATACCTTTCTAATCTATCCAAACAAATGCTCACTCTATGGAACAATTCCTATGACGGCAAATGTACATTTATGTATATATACTCGAGGTTATTTGAGCCACGAATTTTGTGACAATAAACTTTATCCCTGGAAAGGTTCTCATGTTATAGTAAATGATCTTACGAATTCAACGAGCCAAGAATCACTCAATTCCGAGTTATAATGATGAAGTTATGAGTGATTTATTAAAGTAACAGTTATAAGTGTTGCTGTAACTGTTATAGTTCGTTAGTAGAAAACAATCCATGGACTGCTTGTAACGGTTCACGGACTTGGGCCCAATTACGTGACTAAAAGGCATTTTTTGTCAAGTTGGTGATGTTTCCTTATCTAGGAAAGATGGCTATTAATCCAAACATATTTGATTACCATATTAAAGTGTTTGTGATAACTTTAAATTCCTGCCTAAGTTAAAATGTGATTTATTCACATAAATACAATATTTTCTAATTAATTATTTATTTAATTATTTTGGCAAGAGGTGTAACTTAGGAAAGACTCCCAAAATTAGGAGAGTCTTGAAAAAGGAAAATAGCATTGCTTAGTTTTCAAGCTATGTTTTCACTATAAATAAGGGTTCGTGAGTGCTACATGTTTTTCTTCCCCTTTGGAAAATTGGTGTAAGCTCATAAGGTTGTTTTCCATGTCTTATGTTCTTCGTGAACAAGAGTGAGATAAAAGTCTTTGTATTGGGATCACAAAGCCGAGTTGGATTAATCTTCGTGATTGATCATACAACTTGTAATCTAGGTTTTTCACCTCTTGTCTATTCTAAGGTTTTCTCTTCTGATATAAAACCATTCAATAGTTGTTGATCATAAACCCTAGGTTTTGATAGATTTCAGTTTTCGATCGTATACCAACACTTGTTAGTCGAAATCAGAAGCTAGAAAGAAAACTTCGATTAAGGAATCTCGTAAAAATCCTTAAGAAGTTTTAAACAAGAAATCTCTAGATTTATTCTAGTAGGTCGTTCTTGTTGTATAATTGTTAGGGTTTTCTTAACTTCGAAATTGATCTTTGGAATCGTCCAAGTTTACTTACGAAAATCAGGTTCACGGAATCCTTGTGTGTACGTATACTGATTGTAAGTTAAAACCTTATTCTACAAGTTTGTTTTGATTTCATTACTTTTTATTTGGTAGTTGTTCAAAACAAACACAAGATTTCCAAAACCTTGATTCACATCTAAAGGGAAATCAAACCGGTGTTTTGTGAAAACAAAATATCGAATCGTATCAATCGTGTTGTTGTATCTTCTAAAGAGAGCCTTGGGTTCTGCTACAAAATTTACGAGAAGAATTCCTAAAGACAATCGGTGTTGTGCTAGGAGTTCTATATATTTGTGTTGAAGCAGTTATTACATCTAGTCCGAATAGGTAGTAGGAATTTGGTGTAACAACTTTTAATCAGTGTGCGTTTATTCTAGACTAGGTCCCAGGATTTTTCTGCATTTGCGGTTTCCTCGTTAACAAAATTTCTTGTGTCTGTGTTATTTCTTTTCCTCATTATATTGTTTATCTTTATAATTGAAATATCACAGGTTGTGCGTAAGTTCAATCAATTGGGAATCCAACCTGTGGTTGTTGATTAAATTGATTGACACTTGGATAATGTTTTTTGATACCGTGCAAGTTATTTCTTATTTTCTATCGGGCTCGCAAATTAATATTTGTTTGATTGCGGATTGAATTGATAAATAGAGATATAACTCTTTGATATACTTTCTCAAGATTGAATCTGACTGTCTAGTTGATTCTCTTGAAAGTATATTAGAGTAAGTCCTCTCAGATTTCCAAACTAATTATTGGGTGTGGTTGTTATACCCCCGCTTTTTCACACTAGTCACCTACAAGAATATGCTGTAAAAACCTGTAGTCAGATTATCAGTTCACAACTAACAAGGACTGATCAATATCAATAATTTCAATAAAATAGTTTACATGAAACCATTAATCCATACGTGACAATCAAAATATCAATATGGAACTTATCAACTATCAAACAAATACTAGATTTAAGCAAAAAAAAAGTATGAAATCATTCAAAAAAATTAAAACTGAAAAACAATAAAAACCAAACACCATTGAATCTTAATGCAACTAACCATACGAAATATGAACGAGTGAATGGAATTATGGAAATAAAATGTATAAACTGATTTGTTTTTTCTTTGGTTATCGCCAGCTTCAATTGTAGTTTGAGTCCTTTAGGGTTGGATGACTTGGGACTTGAGTGATAAACGATAACTCTCAGTCTTGAACTTTGTATTTATTTATTTTTTTGGTTAGTCTCTTAAACTTTGTATATATCATGTTCTTTTATTTAGAAGAAGACCGAGAATAATTAAGATACCAACTGAATCAAGTATGTTCTTAACAAAAACAAATAAATAATAATTAAAAATAAAATAATAAAGGACTTGTTTGCTAGAGGATAAAATTAGAACTGACCAAAAAAATAACTAAATTAGGTCATCGAAATAGGGCAAATAGCCTGTGAAATTGTCTGCCCTGTGCAGGAGTTCCAGAGCAGGCCCTGGTTTCATGCCTATAGGTTTCTCTAGTACTCTATGTAGAGCATGACACTGGAAATCAAATGTTTGTCAGTTTACAAGTATGTTTTCTTCTTATAAATATATAGCTGATAACAATCCGACTTTGATTCAAAAGATAAATAAAATGATCCAAATTTTTTTCAATTCACTAACTAATGCGTTTTATAATATTTCCAAGTAAAAAATATATAAAAGAAAATGTTCAAGGAAACTGGATGCTCTAGTTTTCTTTCGGGTATTAATAATCACATGAGAAATTTTTGGAGTCATCCGATATCGGATATTGTTGAAGACTTGAAGTTATATCTAGTGATTAGATCTGGGTCATTAATGGAATTTTAATTTCTCCAGATATCTTAAACTTTCAAAGTTTAGTGACCATAATTTTCGTCAATATTGATAAAGTTGAAAGTTGTAATTTTGATCTTTATCTAGTTTCCACTTTCCAGTGAGCTCGCCTAGGATATTAAACGTACCTAACTTAATTGGTTCTTTAATGAGTTGTCCAGCCGATTTTGTAAATGCGTTTTTACTATCATTTTTTTAGATTGCTCTACCCGTATACCAAGACGTGACGAAACAAACCCGGTTCCCAAACTGCTCAAAAATAATTAATCACTAAACTTCATTATACATGCAGAGGTACTACTTTCACAGATTACTTTTGACTAACCATAATGTTTAATTTCATGAAACTAATAAGTCTCATATTTTTCTTTGTAAATCTAAAATTTATAGTGCATAGCCTAAAAAATGAATTATGAGACATAACTGGAACAACTGATTCAAATCTAAAACTGGACATGAGAATCAGTACAAAAATAAAAATAACAATCTCCATATAAATACATTCGTGAATCGACCAAACTTGGACTACGACTGAGACAAATCCTCATGTACAACACTAATATTTGGGGTGTTCTCCTCATCAAAACAAACAACCCACAATTCGACGTGTCATGGGCATTGAGTTTGTACTGGTCACAAATAACTCATACTTTATTCATACTTATATGCATTTGAGGATAAATGATTGATCAATCATGCGCAGATTGCACTTATATAAGTTTTTACAGTTCCACATTCCATTTGACGAAAGCAAAACATTGATCCTAAAGCTGAGAAATTTTATGTGAGTAAGATGTTTGAGAAAATTGAATCCCATAAAAATGGTACTGAGTTTATTAGTTCCCAAAAAAAATTGGGTAAAAATTAGTAATAAAGATTAACTTTTGCATATGTTCTGCTAAAAATGGCGTCGAGAATTTAAATAGGTACTAAGTTTTATGCTACACGAAATTACTAGAGATGAAAGTAAATTTAGATTTTTTTGGTTTATATAATTTTCGGTGCTAGAAATTGATTTTGATGGTAGATTTGTTTTAGATTTTTTTAAATCCATTAAATATAAATTAAATTTTTATTGAAACATAGACATAATATCTTGATTAGTTAGATGATTTAAGTCAATAAAATAAGTGTAAATTTATTAATTCAATATGAATAGTTAGATTCTATAAAAAAATAAAATATGTATTTGTTTTCTTGGCATCTTGATATAATTTGGTAACTGAGTCAGATTCAACATGAACAGTTATATGAAATGAGGAGCGCTCGTCTTTTATGAGATTCTCTAAAGGCAATTAAAACTAGTAAGATTAGTACGGACGAGCCAAAAAAAAAAATGAATTTGTTTTGTTAAGAAGCAAATGTATTACCAATGTTGGATTGATCTCGTCCTCCGTATATATATCATGTCTCTATGAAATTCACAACAAGTAAAATAGTCGTACTCATTTCATGCTTAGATTTCTCTACCGTTTCTAAATATCTCTTAGAGTAACATTATTAATCAAAAGTTTATTATGCAAGTTTTTACTTATATATACCTGATAACAATCCGTCTTGATTTATAATGCAAAGAAAATAATTCAAATTTTTCACATCTCTTATACTGGTACACTAATGCGTTCTATAATATTTGCAATTACAATTTATTTTATTTATTTTATTTATTTTATTTACGTTATTACAAAATATACTGTAAGACGTTTGGGTAAACTGAATCCTCAGATTTTCTATAGGTATTATAATCACATGGCATTGGATACTTTCGCAAACTAACATGGACTGAGCGACAATTATTATGTAGTTTTTATTATTGTTTTCACATGGTATCGATACTTTTCTCGAACTGACATAGATCGGGGGACAATTATTCTGTAGTTTTTATTTTTTATTTTTTTTTATTTTTTTTTGGTACTTTGTGCTCTGCCCCACCCATGCCTCTTTGAGCTAGGTTTTATTTTGTTCTTATAGTTGTATATTTGTAAAAAAAATTACATCCAATATATTCTCCTTAATCGTACTACAAAAAGATGTGCGATGATATAATTGTTCCAAACTCCTCATCCTCTGAACTATCAATATCCCTTGGCTTTGAAACCTTTAATAAGTAGATTGTAAAGGCTTGAAGAACAATCGGAGGTCATATCATCTCTTTTAGTTTTAGACGCCACAGAGACAAACATCACTAAACCAGCATTGTCTGAGACAACTCTTAAAGACAACATCAGTATGACCATAAAAGTAAAAAATACAGGCCACTTCCCTAATGGTACATTAAGTACAAAAAAGATATATTCTTTTAAAGCTATTACTTTCTGTAATTATACTAATGGATTTTGGTTTTATAATGAGTTTAAGCTTTACATCTTTGGAGAAAATCACAAAGAAATGTTCAGGGATGTGGTTAAAAATGTAGAGGAGGTAGATGAAAGTCCTACATAAATGTAGCAAGCGTTCTATCATAAGGGTTAAATTTTGACCTGTTTTACCATCTTATTTTTATGAATCGTTTTATCACACATACTAAGACGTGACGACTTAGGCTCGGTGTCCCAACTTGCCAAAAAAAAAAATAATCACTAAACTTCACTTATGGGCACTACTTTCATAGATAATTCATGATAAACTTTATTATTTAGCTTATGTTAATTTGAAATTAACATCAAGATTAAAACAGAAACATCCGGATTAATTTCATATTTATTTTTTTAAGATGAGTTGCTAATCACATTTTTTTTGGTATTGATTGGTGGTCCCTTCCTCTGTACCACGTGTCATCAGTGAATACAAAAGGGTCATGGCGTCTAAGAAGTGTGCCTGTAAATGTAAATATAATGTTGTGATGCCCATACTAATTTCATGCTTACTATTCCAGGTTACAAATAAATGTGAGGTTGGAAAATAAACAAGCCTTTCATGTACATTATATGCTTATAATACTTGATATGAATAGATTCAATTGAAAAAAGTTAAATAAATAGATCCAAATTTTAGGCATTTTATTTCTTATAAATTCATGATATTTCTAACAACAAGATCTAGAATCGTGCATCAAAAAAAGAAAAAAGAAAAACAAAATCTAGAAGATAAAATGTTTGAGAAAATTGAACCTGATTATTTCTTATAAATTCATGATATTTCATATGCCGGTGCTCAATTCTCTCCATTGCATTTATTAGTTTTAGTCTCATATGGGTCTTGGACGCTTTAAACCAAGTGTCTCATTTCTTGTCATTGATTTTGAAATGTCACCCTTAAAACCAACACCACCACCATCACTACCTTGCATTTAATTTGAAAACTACCACCAGTTAAGCTTAGGGACTTGTTGCATAGACCCATGATGATGTTGTCGAATTTATTTTTGAAACTATTTTTGGAGCATTCAAATGAGTGGTCGAATTTATTTTTGAAGCGAGGCCCCCATTATACGTTTAGCGGATGCCTCCAATGCCAGGCCCATGAGCTGCAAATTGGCTTTTGTTATCTTACACTATCTTACACGAAAGAAGCATATGAGCTTGCGTTTGAATTTCCTAATGACTGTAGTTTGAATTTCCTAATCTGGCACGGTCATAGTAAACTAAAAGAAGCATATGAGCTTGCGTTAAATCTTTCGGAAAGAGCAAGGCCGGGTTTGGTATGACAATACCCCTGAGTCCTTTACGGCAAGAAAATAAAATTTCCTAGTTATTTCTCTACCGGATTTTTTATTTTTATCTCACCCTTCTGAGCCGATTCTAATATTTTTCTACTAAAAATTGGTATATTGTACTAGGTGCACTCTCTTCCGGTGAATGTATCATCAAAATACGAGGCGTTTCACTTCAATTATACCTTCCCGTTTCATATCGAAATCTAGTAAACAAGCAGCAGCCAGAGAAGCTTTAAATAGCAAACATACAATGGATTGGTTTGAGTTTATAAGTTAGATTTGGAATGAAGCCAATGGAAATATATCCATGAATTTTTTTTTTTTTTTTTTTTTTTGTTGGACATCTTAAAATTTGGAAGCTTCAAATAGTTGTCTTTGTCTATCAATGAGTCCCATGTCTCATGCCTGACACGCATTAAGGTACCGCGTTGTATTCCTGTCGGATGCGTCTCACTACATTCCATTATTTGTATGAGACGCGTATCTGGTGCAATAAATATCCTAGTTTGATTGGGGGTAGAGGTGTAAAACGTGACGGCCCGGCACAGCCCGGCACACGAAGTCGCGTGCTTCACGTGCCATGTGCCGTGCTGTGCTGTGCCAACGATTTAAACGTGTTGTGCCGTGTTATGCTTTACTAGTCAAAAGCTAGGCACAAGATACATTACGGGCACAAGACACGAATAAACGTCTTAGTGTTGTGCCGTGTCTTTGGCACACGTGTTATAAAAATTTGAAATCACTTAATGTATACATTAAGTCAGCCATTATCACAAGAATTTAATTAGACAACATATCATTTGAAATTATTTCAAGTAAAATTAACAAGTTTATTCAATAAAAAAAAATAACCCATCAAATATAAAATTGGATTATTGTCATGTAAATTAATGTTCTAGTTAAATATAGGTGACGGCATTATAACAATGATATTGAAATATATTTTATAAATATTAAGGTATTATATGTGTTGTTATAAATAAGCCAACATAAAATGTTAAAAACTAGCTAGAATAGTGACTCTTTTGTGAAATATACAAAAAATGTGATGTATTATGCCATGTTATATGGTGTATTTGTACATGTTATGACGTGCTCTCTTAACGTGTTGTGTTGGGATGGGCCACGTGCTTATCCGTGCCGCGTGTTGTCTTTGTGCTACTGTGCCAATTAGTCAAACCCAAAGACGTCCCATTTAACAAACGTCTTTGTCTTGCCGTCTTGGGCTAAGTCATGTCTTCGGGTGAAATTTGTGCTCAAGTTTTAACGTGTTGTGTTGGGCTGTGCTCGTGCTGGCACAGCCCAATTTACACCTCTAATTGGGGGCTATAAAATCCAATTGGGGCCCATGACATTTTATTTGTACCCCAAAATTTTCAGGGGCGTATTTATCGGATTATGAAAATACTCTTTTACCCTTGACTATTTTTTCTTTTTTTTTCAAATAACGAGCCTAATTAACGACCCTTCAAAGATAATAATGACTTTAAGGGTCGTCATATACATAATAAAAACAATAACGACCCTTCCAAAGGGTCGTCAGGGAATTGATCTTTATATGACGACTCCAAACTGTCGTACATTTTCGCCATTAATGACTCTTCGAAGAAGATAACGACTCTTTTATAAGAAATAACGACTGTTTAGAGTCGTCACTAAAACAGTCGAAACATTAACGACGATTTACAACAGTCGAATAACAACTCTTTTATAATGTAATAACTGTTCAGAATCGTCACTGAAACAGTCTAAACATTAACGACTGTTTAGAGTCGTCAATGAAACACTTCAATACCATGACGATTTTTCATACGGAACTGGGCAAAAAAAAAATTATCCATGATCTCAACGATTTTTCATACACATGGATAAATAAAAAATTTGAAAAAAAATTTGAAAAAAAAAAAGTTAAACTCAAATTAAGTAAGATTTATTATAAAAGGAGAAGGAGACATAAAATAGGTAGAAGAAGCATAGAGAATTCCATTAATATGTGTGTAGAATACAATGTTTAAGCCTCTATTTATATAGATAGAAGACTTAGTGTCCAAGACATGTAAACCGTAAACTTAGACACAAAGGGCATCTTAGTAAATAAACAATGGTTTATAACACTCCCCCTAATGACCACTGTGGCTAAGTCATTACAAGCATACCAGGAAAACTCAAAAGAGAAAAACCTGAAATTGCTTAAGCATGTAAAGACTCAGACATTGTTGGACACGCATATGTTGCCTCGTTAAAACCTTGACAAGGAAACCCAGTGGGACAAAACCTCGACGAAGGAAAAAGAGTACAACGCGATAAAGTCCAGTGAATGCACCTTAATTTGATGATGCGCTCCCCCTGATGAATACTTCAATCAAATCTTGGCGTGCAAATCTTTGAGTCGAGACTTTCCAATTTTGAAGAAACTAATTTATTGAATGCAAAAGAGGACTGTACTTTCATGAAGATGTCAGATAGTTGATGAAGTCTTTATTTGTGTTGCACAATAATGCCTTCGATTAATACTTCTGCGGATTCTACATTCTTCTTCAACACATTGAGAACTTGTGTCATGGATTGATAGCTTCCCGAGATGATTTGTAGAAGTTGTTGATGTAGTTTCTTCAACATAGAGCCAAGATGTAGATAAATTACCATAAGTGAACAAAATTGAATTTGTGGTCATACCTTATATGGATCAGAATGACATCCAAATTACTAAGGGCTTGTTATGTTGATTTGGCCTAACAAAATGACCAAGTTAATGGTGGGAATCCACCAAATAACATAAATTATACAACTCCCCCTTGGATGACCACCATGTTGAATAAATTGCCTCACTAAAACCTTGCCAATAAAACCCAGTGGGAAAAAAATTTGACAAGGAAAAAGAGCACAAATATCAACATTTTTGAAAGAAAATCAAACGTCAACGAGATGTTGCCTCGTTAAAACCTTGTCAGGAAAACCACATGGGATAAAACCTGGAATAAATGGAAAAGAATACAACTTTTGACGTAAATATGGATGATAACCCAACTATATGAGTTTTACAAAAGAAAAGCATCAAAATAATAACTCTAGTCTATTTCAAATACGAGTTTAAGCTAGCATAATTCCAACTGCAGTTTTGACAAAGAAAAAAATATATAGAATTCATGCTGCTAAAGCGTGGATTTTTGTGTTTTTAAGGACTCCTCAAGAGACCCATAAAGTTGATAGCATCAACTAATTAATCCGGATTTTTGGTTTTGTACCAAATTTCTAAAAACGCATGAAGGATTGTTAACTTGACATAATCAAGTCAAGTGGCTACTGTAGATATAATTTGAATCCTACAAGGATTACAAATTTGAATATGTTCTCCGACCACATACGAGTCCTTCAAGGACTGCCACGCTAAATGTGTCTTATAATAAGAACAATTGTTGAACCAATCCTATGGTCTAATCAAAAAGAAAACCCTCTAATCGTTTTCACAACGAACGTATTTATCGTATAACGCATTACGACTACACCAACCTGTAAGTAATAGGCTTGGCAATTTTAAGGTGTTAAGTCTTGGATCCAAAATTGCGTTAATCGAGAAATTATAATAATCCAATCTAATATGGATTACATGCCAACCAATCACATATGTCGATATTATCACAGAGGGGTTCAAAACCACCATAATTTATTTCAGTAGCTACTTTATTTGAATATTCGTCAACGTATTAACTAATGACGATCCTACAAAATTCTCAAGTGTATGCATATCGTGAAAACATTCAAAGAATTGTTGGTACCCGGCGCTGCGTAGCATTATAATCTCCCCATCTTCCGGTGAGGAGATATGAATTATGAGAATGTAGATCTTTGATAGACTTTATTGGAGCACTATATGTAGCATGTAGAAAAACACTACATTTTTGCTAGAAGTGATTGGATTTTCCTTTTCAAACGGCATTAGCTTATGGAAAAGCTAAATGAGATAATTTCACGCCTATTATTTACATGGCAGTCATTTTCGATTTGATCATAATGGGAGAGAAATTGATATAACTTTTAAGTTAACGAACACCAACATTTGGTAGTGTATAGTCTCCCCCTGATATGGCGGAAATATGTTTTTCATCTCATATACGAAAACAAGTTTCGTTGAGTATTATCCGATTAAATTGAGGACATATACTCATAATAATTTCTAGAGTTTAACAACACCAGTTGGACTGTAGATAATGACTTCTAGAGTCATAAGAAATGTCTTAAAATAAAATAAAATTGCAGTCTACTTGACATACAAATTTAACATCAACCATAGGTTTTAAAATATGTAAATAAATCTCCAAATAATTCCATGACCTCTATGGCCAATGAGATTATGATTTAGAATGAGATTATGGACACTTTCTTCTTCAAAAGAAAATAAATTCAAGATCAATTTAGTCACTACAAGGACTAATGATATATAGGCTAACAAGCCGGATGCGCACCCATTGATCTTTAGTGTCCAATTCCAACTACATGTGGAACAACTTCAAATTTCGGAGTAGAATACAAGGAAGAGAACTAAAAATTGCTAAATATCTTTTAGGAGTGCATCAATCTTCCATCTCATTGATGTTTGTAATTGTGAATACATGATAACAACATCTCATCCTTCTAGGATTTACAGAGAAACTAGTTTCAGTTGGCTTATATGATTCTTTTTAAGAAAATAAAAAAAATCATTGTCATTATCGACTTTGAAAAAAAAAAATCCATTATGTGGTCGAAAAATTCACTCCTTTTTTTTTTGGCAAAAATTTAGAAAATATGCCAATCTTATGGAAGCGATGGAGAAAATTATCACCAATTAGCTTATACGAGTTATCAAACTCGTGTGACAAAATAAAAATATTGTCGTTTTAGTTATCGCATGGGAAACCTACTTTGAGGTTGGAGGTTGGTTTCTTGTAAAAAGAAATAGAAACCATATGTAATCACATGATCCTTGTATAGAGAACAAGGATACCAAATTTAATTGGCCGTAGGTTTTTCAACCATGCACGTGATTAGTTATCTCAGTAAAAAAAAATCAAATTGTGATAACCTCAATTTTAGATGATTACGGTTTCATTAAAGTAATAGAAACTGTAAACCATCTTTTGGTGGATTTTGTTTTTTCCGTTCTCTATGAAAATATAAGAGAAGAAGGGAAATTAACCACCCACATCCCTTCTCGTAGTTAGGGTTGTATAGATATATAAAATCCATAAGAAAGATAAAGGAGGATGTATATAATACACCGGTAATCCACTGATCCACCGATGGCACCTTAGAAAAAGTAAGAAGGTGTTGTGCATATTTTGATCAAAAGTTCAAGACCAAACTTAACACACTTTCAAACGTGTGATTTGGTGAGGTATGTTGACACAGAAACAAACAATTGCATGTGGCTATTAGTAACAAACTTTAAAAACTTGATCAAAAGAATGTAAGAAAATAAAATAAAACAAAACGACTACAGATACCGACACGGCGTCGTTTCCGTTCTTTATGGTCTGCTATTGTGAACACGGAAATCACGTAGGCATCCCCGTGTTCGCAAACAATCTTCGCATGAATTGAATACACGCATTAAGTTATGAATATCAAATACATAGATAGGTGTTGATTCATTGATTCCAAACCCGCGGGTTTGTCATGATCTCATCAATATCTATCAATCATAGATCTAAAGAGTGAACACATAAATGAAGATATACGAGTGCTAAATGTAAAGGAGACAATGATTTACGTGGTTCGGCACTAAGGCCTACATCCACGGATCTGGGGATATTCACTATGTAGTAAATGGTTACAAGAATAGTCGCAAGACTTTGTGTTTATCGAACCCATAGGTTGATGTTCATACTTACTTCTCTCTGATCTCTTATATTCTCTAGTTCTCTCCTATTCTCTAATTCTCCCCTGGGGTCCCCCTTTCATGTTTGGAAGGGACATATATATACAACTAATTTAGGTGGGTCCCTTGGAAAAGAGTTGTTGAGGTCTTATCTTCTTGTGTTCTTTGCATAGTCCGCGGACTAACTTGTCATTCCACGCCTTCTAATGTTTCTATGTTCATTACGCTGACCAGCCCCCGCTCTCTCCGTTGGCTATCCGACACGTGCCCCCGAGCAAAGACTAAATGCGAGTGGTTGGGGCGGTCCAGTCTGCGCAAAGTGTCGTCTTCCCTTGTCACGTCCGTGTCGGTTGGACCTTCCCAGCCGTTGATTGTGCCCTCACCTCGTGATGAGGTAAAGTGTAACAGTAGTAGTTCTTGGGTGTTATGGAGATATCTTCCTTTGACACTCCTTCATCTTCGACCGTTGAGCTTGACAGATGGCACGCCGTCTAGATCCTATGGATGCCCCTATTGTGTCATCTACTTTATGACATGGCCTCCACGTGGGCTTTGCTAGTACACGTGGTGAGGGAGATAAATAAGTGTACTTACAATTTGCCCCTCTTCTTGTGATGGGCGCCACTTAGTTGGGGAGAAGAATCGTGTGGCACGTTTTTATCTCTCTCTTCATAACTTCTCCTAAAAGGAGTTATTTGCATTTATTGTGCACGTTTCCCATATCCGGCCATAACGCCCCTTGGGTAGTGGACGGTTTCTTTTGGTCCTATAAAAAGACAAGGATGAAGAAATGTGAATTAAATTCACATTCTCTGTTTATTCCTTCCGCTCCACCTTCTTCTTCGTCTTCTTAACTTCTTCCGCCACCATCGTCATTCGCCGTTCTTCGCTGCCAACTGCTTTATTTCTTTGTTCTTTGTTATTCTTCTTTATTCTTTGTTGTTCTTTCTTTGTTGCTTATTGAAATTCAGGTAGGATTTTTTACTTAGTTTACTCGCCATTTATACCCTTATTGAGTTCTTGATTTTCCGGTGATGAATCATGATGGGTTTAATCTTATGCATATCATGGAATTTGAAAGTTGTCGCCGCTAGACCGTGTTTTCCGCCACGTTTGATTCTCTTTTTCTTCTTTTGTGTTTGAGTAATAGCTTGAGAGCTTAAATGGTTGTAGATGAAATCTAGGGTTTTCCTCACGTTCGTCGCTTTGTTCTTGAGATTTTTTCATTTTTTCGATCTTCCTTGACTCCGATTTGTACTTCTATTTGCGTTTATGTCCATGAGATATGTCCGATCGTCCGCGGGGTTCCTTATCAAACTCCCTCCGTCAAGTCCTCATAGATCTCCCTGAGGGATTCTAACGTTAGGGCGGAACTTGGCTCCTCTTACGTGGGGTAATCCTGGGATAGACGAACATCTTCATCCTCGAGTCGAGGCCTTCGCTCCAAAAAGGTGATCCGCCCGTGAGGGGTCTAAGTACGCCGTGAATCGTCTCGCAGAGATGGGTCTCCTAAGAGACAACAGAATCCGCGCGATGAACTTCTAAATGTGCAGCCTCTTCGCGCCATGCCTCCACCGCGGACTAATCTTCCTTTGACTCCATCTATGCCTAATTTAGGCAAGTCAACTAAGAATCGACCTCCGAAGAGGAAGGCTTCGAGAGATAGGATCTTCTGGGAGATGTAGTTCCTCCCAAGAAGAAGTTAGCGGGTTCTCATGGAGGATGTTACGGAAACGTTTATGAGGATGACTCTTGTTACCTTTCGTCCTTTACCTTTGGGTAACAAGAAGTTCACTTTCGGACACATCGATCTTGAAGCCTTCAAATTGAAGCATGGTCTTTAACTTCCAAGTGCGCTTTTTATGCCCCGATAAAGATATAACCTATGAGATGGTTACCAATTATCGCACGCGATGCCTTTCATTTATTGACGACCGTGGGTGCTTTGAGGTGGTGACGATTTCTACTACCGGGTTTTGTCTAGCCACGATCATCTGCTAAGAAGAGTCATAACTGTGGGTGCAGCGGTTGACAGAAATTATCTTCGCCATCTCCGAGAATGCTATCTTCGTAGCAAAGGGCAAACGATGATGACCTGCTATACCCCCAAATTAGAAGAGGAGAAAGGGTGGTATACTCCTGAAAATTTCAACAAGTCCTTTGGAGATTATGTTGCAGGAATACACGTAAGCCGGGTCTCGTGAGTGCGGAATATTGTTCCCGGTAAGGGAAATTCGCCTTTTGAGCGAGGTAAGTGATTCCAAAATGGCGAGGTTCT
>JAJJWW010018526.1:0-40435 GCA_023531295.1 Papaver armeniacum
GTGAGAAATGAGTGATAGAAGAGAAAGAAAAAAACCTCTTTCGATTTAGGGTTGGATTGAGTCGGATTTATACACCAGATAAGACCCGATAAATACACCTTTGGTAGATGATAAGGGGTACCTAAATGACAACCCCTTTAGCCTTGAGTGGGCACTGGCTTTAGGACTCCTCCACATTGGGTTTGCCCCTTAACCTTAACTGAGCTCCTTATATCAATCGCCTGTAAAATGACCTTTTTGCCCTTTTGGCTCAAATTGGGTGATTTCTTCTTCTTTTCCTCCGTGCGACTCCAAAGTAGCTATAAAACTCAAAACAAGCGTAAAATACATAATTTACAAGAAAAATAGCAAAAGAAAGCATAAACAATAGATAGTAAATAGGATGTATTCTACACCCTATCAAATTCCCCCACACTTAGACTTTGCTAGTCCTCTCGCGCAAATCAAACTAAAACTCACAACTCCAAAGCGTTCAAGCGTCCCAAGCATCAAAGAGCTATGAGGACATAGAGTTTCTGCATTCTAGTAATAAGAAGTTAGAAATACTAAAGAACATATTCTCATTCTTAAATGTTGAGTGAGAAATAACCACACCATAATGAGAGAACGCGTGTTTGAGAAACGATCAATAAGCATTTCGCCTCGACTTACGCCTCACCAAAAAGGATTTTATGATAATTGCACTCAAAAAGACGGCTTTTTATGGGTCGCACATGTGTGCAGGTAGGAATGAAGAAAGAAATCCTGCAACACGTTGAATGGTGGGAAGGACAACTTAGAAATATTTTGAAAACCCCATCTTTTAACATTTTGAAAAACCATTTTTCTGACGATCTCTACGAAAGGAAATCAACCACTATTATCGAGGATGAGATTACTTACTCACCTTCACATCCGATCGCCAATTATGATAACACCACTCTCACGGCATCCAATAGAAACGTCTTCCGCTCCTTGTCTTTAACTTCTTGGTCTTCGTCTTGGTTTCAACTATTGGTGATAAACTCGAATTTCATAAATCCTTAACAATTTATAACTCTTTTTACCTTAAATCCTTGTCGCTTGAAACTTCCTTATATATTTTCCTTCCCCACGGCTTATTAAATAAATAAAAACAAAACAAATATTTCTCTTATTTATTTATTTATTTTTTTTTTTTTTTTTTTAACAAGAGAAATAAAATACAAAAATAAACCATGGCCGTGGGAGAAGTATTTTACCGCTTGATTCTTCACAACTTGTATCGTCTTGAAATCATAAACTTCAAAAATTCTCACCTTTTAATTTTCTTCGCTCTTGTGAATAAGTCTTCATACTTGGATATAGAATTACCTCATTATATTGTAAGTCCTCAACATATATGTAAAAATCTGCTCTTTGTATGTTGCTTTACTTGAATTTGAAATTTGCTCTTTTTCTCGTTCCGTTGCTTGTAAACCTTGAACTTTTCCAACTTTCCTTGTAGATTTTGATGTCGCTCCTTGTTGATGATGATGGTGTTTCTATGGACCCGTTGTTGTCGCGAGAGAGAATGATGCTAACTGCAAATCGAACTACAAGAAGGAGGCTTTCATCTATAGACGTCACCCTTATGATTGACTAAATTAGCACTCAAGAGATCAAAGAGTAGTGCTTCTATTGGTGGGAGGTTGGGTAGCTCACCATTCTACCCGGAATTAACGTATGGTGACACACACTCAAAAGAAAGCTCATTAGTAGATGGAAAATTTCTGGTCGGTGCCTCACATGATGAATACGGGTAGTCTCCACTAATGATTGATCAGCAACTCTAATAATGCATTTCTCCCTGCACCAAATTTGCATCACCGGCATGATTAAATCCATTATTTAACACTCTAACAAGCAAGAAATCCGAATGTAGTTCTCTAACATTTCCAAGTTCAATTATGTCGGTCAAAATCTCTATGTAAACATACCTAGAAGTATGCTAGTGACTCTAAAATCTCTAAAAGTTGAAGGTTTTATGTAAAACTTTTTTTTTTTTTTTTTTTTTTAATTTTTAATTTTTTTTTTTTAAAAATAAAAACATGTTTAACCACTCCCCCACACTTAAACCTTACATTGTCCTCAATGTAATTGAATCGTCCTAGTAAAGTCAAGGTGGGAAATTTTAACATGATAAAGAAATAACAAAAAGCAAAAAGATAAGAAATACAAAACCTATGGGTTGCCTCCCATTAAGCGCTTGTTTTAAAGTCGACGGCCCGACTTAGCTCTTGCAAGATTCATTAGCCATATACTAACAATCTGAAAATTTGAGGATCCACCCATAATACCTGTTTTGCAAACAATAACTCCATACAAATGTTAGCACAAGAAAATAATAATGAAATTATCGCTCGATAGAAATTTCCCCCACACTTATTCGTCCACACTCGGAAGTGTATAAAGAACATAGAATTTGGGAATTTCCATGTGTTCCTCTTGGCAAACCTGCATGGTGTTAGAATCAAGTGTTTCCAATGGTGGATATCTAGAAACAAAATCATCCAAAAAATACTTTGAAGCACATACATTTAAACCAATAAGAGGTAAAGGAGAAGAATCAATATGCAAAGGATTAGACAAACCTTGTACAATTTCTTGTTTTACGGAATCCTCTTCATCCTTAGAGAATTCATGTGAATTACTTACCTCTTGTATATCGTGGTCCTCTATCGAATCTTGCAACCAATCGTCGTTATTTTCTACCTTAACCAAAGTTTTGGCATCATTATAATCATTGGCAAGTTCAATTGGGTCTTCCACAAAATCAATCAATTTGGTGTCATCCTCTAGCATCATCTCTTCAACATTCTCATCATCGGAATCGGGCCATTCACTAAAATGATTTTCATCGGTATAGATTGTAAGATCTTCATGTGCGGGTGTTACACCGTTTATAACAATAGGTAAGTCACACCCAATCTCCTCCTTTTGAATAGGTGAAGGATCGTTATTATGATCCGGAGTTGGAATAACTTCCTCATTGTTGCAACGCTCATACACTTCCGCGGACTCATATCTTTCCCTAAGAAATTTTTCCAAGCACTAATTGCATCTTCCTCAAGCTCTACCTTTTGAATAGGTGCTTGATCATTATTAAGATCAAGGCTCGAGTAAGCTACACTAGCGTCTTCAAAAGTCTCCAAAGGTTGGCGTTTTCCAACATAATCATCGATCAAATATTCACTACACACCATAGGCACATTAGAATAGTTATTGCTTTGATAGCAAAATTCTTCTTTATCCCTATCCTCCTTGTATTGATCCATGTCTCTTCGTTCTTTAGCAATGCCGTCTCGGCGTGGTTCCTCCCAAACATAGGGTTGCTGGTCTTGTAGTGATTCTTGCAACTTTTGTTGAAGATCCCCAATCATGGCAGACATCTTATCTACAAAACTAGAGAATTTCTGATGATAAACAAAACTATCCTCCCATCCTTGTGATTGTCCACTTACATACCCGTCATAAGGTTGTTGATATGTATGAGAATATCCATAAGGTTGTTGATCATAGCCAAAAGATTGGTTTTGATTGTATCCTAAGGATGGTTGGAAGTTGTCATAATGTTGAGGTTGAAAACTGTATTGATTGTTGTAATATGCTTGCTCTTGTCCACCATACATGGAAAACCGATACCTGAAATAAGATTCTCAGAAACCAAGTTAGATACGATATAGAATCCAACAAAGCAAGAATAAACCAAAAAGAAAAATAAAAACAACAAAAATCGTCCGCTGCTCCCCGGCAACGGCGCCAAAATTTGGTGCGTGTCGTAGGTGCAATCAAATTAATATCTTATTTCCACTCAATTAAAAATAATATAATGGAAGTCAAGTTCGTTCCCACGAGGAGCAAGAGATTCTAGTTGTAAAAATTGTCACAAAAGGGGGTGTAAAAAGTAAAAGAAAATAAACAAAGCAATTAAAAGATAAAGTTGAAATCAATAAGAGAGACAAGACCAAGGAATCCTTCTTTGTTGCAAAACAATGAATCAAGTTATGTTCTTTTCTACTTGTTATTAGTCACAAATTATCACCAACCGTAGGTAAAGCAGCTAGATCAGTGCTAAACCCCTAAATCCCTTGTATCACCGGATACGGAAGTTCTCGACTACAGGATTCTATTTACCAAACCTCCTAGTAGTAGATCACTCAAGATGTAATTTAAATAAACGCATTAAGATTTATGAACTTATTAGGTTGATATTAGTAGTGAGACTCTTAGATCAAGGTCTACTTGCTAACGTTGTTTTCACACACAATTGCTCCACGGAATCCTCCGCAAGGTCTCGTGTTTGCTACTTATGTAAAGAGTCAAGAAACGATTACTTATCCCCTAACTTTCACTAGCTTTAGGTTGAATTAACAAATCAATTTAGCGTGCACTCCAAACAATCTATCAATCAATCATGAATGAATAAACATTCCTATTAGTAAAAACAATCGATAATCATGTGAAAAACCTCAAGATAGAATTGAAACAAAACTCAAACCATATATTAAGAACTAGGAATGCATCCTCAATCAATAATAAAATTAGCTACTCATGTTTTTGAAATTCACACAAATAATAATTAAAAGGAGAATTTTCAAGTTCACACAAATAATTAAAAAGAAGAATTTTCAAAAGCAAGCAAAAACACAAGTGTTGTGTGTGTAGAGAGGTGTGTAAAGATGTAGAAAACTTCTCTATTTATAGGCTTCAATATTCTCCAAATCTTCCAAGGAATAGAATCCTTTTTCTTTAGCAATTCAATTTCCAAATCCAAGCCTTTCTCAACTCTTCCATCTTCTCTTTCCAAATTTGAGCCCAATTCTCCATCCAATTCCTAGTCCAAGTCTTCACACCCATGAGAGAAGTCCCGAGAAAATTGGAATTTTTGGCTCATAGGAAAAGCTGGTATTATGGCTAGGAATCCGTCACCATGGCCACTGAAAATTTCACCGTCACTAGTATATTCGATTGAATATTAGTCAGTCCACCGTTAGGACTAACGGTCAAACAGGTCAACCGTTAGTCAGCCGGGTCAAGGAAGAAAGAGTCGGTGTGAGTCGGTTCGTCTAAGTCGGGTCGACTCGTTTGGATCGTTCATTGGACTCATTTGAACTGGTGTCGGCGAAGTCATTTGGGTTGACTCATCGAGGAAAACCGGAAAGAGTTTCCTCATTTCAGGCATTTCTCAGGCCAATTTCAGGCCGATTTTTAGCTCCATTCCCTGCTAAGAAGCCTAACACATACATCTATTGTTTCATCACTCATTCACTCCTTCTCTGCTTCTCCATTCGAACTCTAATTGATCCACCAGCACCATCATTCATAAAGATCAATTTCAAACTCCTCCACAATATTTTCAACTTCTTCAATTGCAGAGATTCAACATGAACTCTGTGTACTTCTCTGAAGTCTCAAATCGAACCCATTTTCTTCCCTGCTTCTCGATCCCAATCGATTTCAGCGAACCCTAAGTTCCTTCCTCCAAACAACAGAACCACCTTCATCTCCAACACCCTCTTTTCTTCTCCAAGTCGATCTCTCACAAACCCATCTCTGATTACATCTCAACTCAATCACGGACCCATAGCGGAACTCGGATCTCAACCACCAATTTCCTTTTGTTCTTCATAACCCTTAATCATCACCCCGTCTCAATCTCATCGGCGACAATCGTTCCCATCTCAATTTCAGCTTGAACAACACCATGTACTCCATCAAAACCCATCTAACAACGAGCCACCAACCAAATACACCAGTTGCAGCTCGAGTTTAATCTTGTCTTTCGATTTCACCCTTCAATTACATCTGCAACTCCATCTTCTTCACAGCGGGATCCATCATCATCTTTGCCAACAAACCGCGAGCTCGGCTCCTTCTTCCCGTCGACACCCGGTATTCTTCTCGTGCTCTCGGCTTCGAACCATACAATCTCTGCCATTCGATCTCAGAAACCCATTTCAGAACCTTACCAATTGTAGGATCATAATATCGCAATGCATAGGGATCGCGGGATCAATAAACGACGGTACCGCGAGGGAGTCGCAGGAAACTAAAATGAGCAGCAATGAGGAGAAACGACACACAAAACAAGCTGAAAGACATGGAACCAGCGAGGGTTAAGAAGTGTCGCGAGATTGAAGTAAGTTGTACAACAGCGACACTTAGCGAGACATTCCCGAAAATAAAGGATAGCTTAGCTGTCATCCACTATGTATTACCCTATATAAAGGGTCGAGTGAGTCTGTTGTGAGGGAGATCTTGGGAGAATTGTTGTGCAAGTCATTAGGAGAGAGAAAGTTTAAGAGTGTTTTACTTGTTAAGTGTAATTCCATTTTCCCTGTGTAGATAACTCATGAAATTAATCAATAAACATTCTCAATTATGCATCTTTCAATGAACTAATTAACCAAAATATAGTGAGGGGTGTAGTGTGGGAAAACCTGCTACTACATATGCGCTAGAAACAGGGACGAGCAGTGATTGACGAAGAAATTGGAAAGAATATAGATTAACAGAGAAGAGGTTTGGAAAGGATACTCAAGAATTCATTGAAAAAGAAAGATGGCTAGAAGAAGAAGTGTACAAGGGCAACCAACGATTGTAAGAAGAAGTGGGAGACTTCTTTGGAGAAAGGAGGAATGAAACAGGGGAGAATCATCAAGGATGAATATGAGAAATGATGGAGAAAGGTCAAAACCGCCACCAATCTTCTCGGTAGCAAATGCGGCGGTGGATTATGATAGAGTAAGCGTGCATACTTGGAGATGCGATTCGAGGAAGACGAGAGAGAAGAGGAGCGGCGGTTGGTGAACAATGGACAAGGAGGAGGAGAGCAAGAAATGAATGGAGAAATGAATCCGGTGACGAAGAAATCGCAGCCCTAGAAAGATTGAGACAAACAATACACGAGGAGAGACGGCTAGAGGCGGAGGAGGAGAGCAAACTTGACAAGACAGAATCACGAATTGAGGATGGAAAATATGAGGTTGCAAAATAGGAGATCTAGAAGTAGCGTGAGATCAAGTTCAAGATCGAATGGAGAAGAAAGAAGGAGAGTTGTACCTGTGAGCGCACCAATGAAGAAACACAAAATCCGAATATAGAGCACGGCGAGAGAAGAGGAGAAATAGAAGATCGTTATATTCCTCGGCCAGAAAATCTTCCAAATGAGCGGAATAGGGAAAATCAAGGAAACATGCATTTCCAAGAACCAAATGACTAAATTTCTTGAAGGGAGAATAATCTTGCATGGGAGAGAAGAACTGAGAAGAAACCGAGAGATCGAGGATGACATTGAGAAACACTACATTGAACAAGCGCGACTAGCTCGCGAGAGAAAAGGCTAAGAGAAGAAATGGAAAATCAAAGAGATGGAGGAGGCAATCCGCGAGAATAACCATGACAACCGCGAGAGAAGGAGGGAACAAAATCGTACCAATAGAAATATTAATGAAGAGTATGAGAGAGTGCAAATGATGAGAGTGAGAGGCAGCCAAGAAGAGACAACAACCGATATAATGGCGTGCGAATTAACGAAAGAGGCGAAGAAAGAGCGTCGCGAGGAAAGAAGAGGAGAAGATAATGAGCGGGAAGGTCAAAATAGGCACGAGCGAAGAAGGAGAGAAGCGAGCTAAAAAGACCGGTAGAATCAAATTAGAGGCAAATGAACAAATCTTAAAGAGCTAGCTGAAATGAGAGGATTCTTGAACAATAGAAGGGAAGGAGGAAGGAGACAGGTTAGGCGAAGCTATTGCGAAGCCGCGAAGAATCCCTTCACGCTAGAAGTGCGAGATGGGAGGAATACCTCCTAAATGTAATCTACTGCATTAACCAACATCTTTGATGGAACAACTTGTGCGATACAACATATTAAGGCTTATATGAGATGTATGTTACAATGGGAGAATCATGATGCCATATTGTGCAAATATTTCGCGTCAAGCTTAATAGGAGAAGCACTAAAATGGTTTGAAGGTCTGCCAAGGAACACAATCACATCATTCAATCATTTACAAGCCACATTCACGGGAGCATACATAAGTAACAACTCTTGTGACAGGTATTGAGGATGTATTCGAAAGCTGAAACAAAGGATTGGCGAGAGCTTAAGACGATTGTGATAAGATGGAGAACCATGTGCAGCGAAATGGCGGGGACGGGTTGAGGAGAGATATCTCATACTCTCATTTGTGAATGCTCTCTTCGCGACTAACTTGTTATACATTCAAATTTTAGAATCAAAAATACAATCACGATGGGGAAGCTGCGAGAATTACGGGAAGAATATATTGCCTTAGAAGAAAGACAAAATGAAATGAATTCTTATCCGTCGCGAACACGAACTCCAACGCCGCGACACGCAAGTTTGTTACCTCAATTCATAAATACGGTGGCGAGCACTTCGCAAGGACAGCGAGCAAGGAGAGGCGATGAGGGACGGCAAGAAGATAGTAGCCATGGGAAGCCACGATCAAGAAGAGTTTGAACGTGAAAGGAACTACTACAACCGTAACAGCAATAATAAGATTCGAGAGGCTAGATCATGTGCAAGAAACTTATGGTGGACGAAGACAAAATAACCAGTGGAGGCGAGAGAAGTCATAGAACGGTGTGGGAACAGATTAAGATGCCTCCACTTGAATACTAGCGTTGAAAAGATCGGGAAGCTATACTTGTGATGGAAAATGTACCGGCTCCTTGGAATGTTGGAATGGAACCACCGCCAGGCGATAGAAGCCATGAGTTTTGTTCTTACCACCGCTTCCATGGGCATCAAACAAACGATTGTAGAAACATAAAGAGAATTATTCTCAGGATGATTGATCAGGGGAAGTTGAATCACTTTCTAAGGGGAAGAAAGCAGGTCGGACATTACCACCACCACGAGAGATGCACAGGCGAGTGTCGGCGAAGGAAAGGAAACATTTGTGATAGAAGTAGGAACAAAAGCCAAGAATTTGACTGCAATTCCATTGTCCACTCCTATCGCACCATCGAAGATTTTCATGACAACGTGCTCGGTAGAGTCTTTGCGAGAGATGCTAATGATAAAGAAATTATGAGTCGGCGAGATCAACGCGATTAGAAGCAGTGGCAATTGAAGACTATTTCTTTCTCTCTGAGATGAAGTGCCAAAAGGAAGAGAAACACATGATAGCCGTTGGTTGTGAAACTAGAGATTAACCAGAAACAGATCGATGGAGAAGATGATGAGGCGGAAGCTTTTTGGGCGATCAGCAAGAATCTTAATCGACAGGAAGTTCGGTGAATATCCTCTTCTACCATACTTACAAGACGATGGGAGGAAAAGATGAGGATTTGATCCCTCTACATACAAGATATATGGCTTTAATGGCACGGCAAACAAACCAAAGGGAGAGGTTCACATGAGAATACCTCTACAAGGATTATCAAGCTGGTATTTTTATTACTGTGTGGTTGACGTGGAATCTCCATACAATGCGCTGATTGTGAGGCCGTGGCTTCATGAAATCTTGGGAGTCGCGTCAACGTATCATCAATGTATTAAATTCCCACATCCAAATGTCATTGGTATTATACAGGGAGATTGGAAGGAGTCGCAACAATGTCATGAAGTAGATGTAGAAAGCTGCGAAGAAAGGAATGCCAAAAGAAAAGGGTGGAAACGACATGTGAGAGATGAGCGAGAGAAAGGAAAAAAAGATGGTGGATGCCGTAGAAATAAGGACCGAACACACCTCGCGAGGTGAATGCCAAGAAGACAGACGAATATTATGGTAATAAAGAAGCAAAGGATATGAGGAGCAAAAGGCATAAGAAATGAATAAGCAACAAAAACGGGAGAAAAAATAGCGGTTGAAGTAATGATATGCGAGAATCTCATGAAGAGTAAAAATGAGAATTCGACTAAGAAAGAAAAGTGAAATACAACAAGTGAAAGCAAGCTGTGCGAATACTTAGCAAACAAATATCGACAAATAATGAAATATGAATGATTGAATGATTTAACAAATATAAATGCGCAAATGAATGGGACGAACCTTTATGGCGTACACCCTAGTTCGCGAATAACATTTCGTAAGAGGCAAATGTAAGACCTAAAGTGCGTCATATAAGGGGTATCTCTCGCAGTGGCTCGGGTGGAAGGTTACACAGCTCTGAAGCTTGAGTCATGAAAATTTGGGGCCCATGAAAGCCTATCCAGGAAGAGGTACCTTGGATTCCCAACTATATATGTAGGTTATACCTGGTTGGGCGGCCAGAGGTCTCTTCTTAGGAGTCGTGTATGCACAAGGCGGCAGAGAGTACGGTTGAGCGAGTGCAGGATGGATGAACCTACCACTGGCCATTCTTGGCAAGTCTTGGCATGCGTTGCACTCTTTTGAAGAAAACTCCACTTAGGGTGCGGTCTCGTAACCATAAACCATATAGGTATAAGGGATAAGAGGCTGCGAAAACAACAGTTGTTGTTAAGACCGGATGGGAGGAGCTAGTCTTGTATGGCCGATGTTTCGCCTCCTTGAAGGGGCAACAAGGGAGATGATAAGGCGGTACTCTCCATTAGGGGGTGCCAAAGCAGACGCAAATGTCATGAGGCTTTGTTTTCGCAAGGAGACTTAGGCTTGTCATATTTGTGCAATGATCTGAGAGGCAATAATACTAACACGAGGGTAAGGCGAGATCAATGGGTCTTTACATGAAAGTGTACGGACGTCTGCGATTTCGTCGCACGGCGTGCAATGTCATGGGGCTTTATATTGCCAAGGATGTTTAGGCTGTCATATTGTCGCAACAAAAACATCTGCTGAGGCAAAAATACTTGAAAAATGATAAGGCAAGATCAATGGGTCATTACATACAAGTGTAAAGGCGTCTGCGATTTTGCCGCAATGAAGCAGTGGCGGGGAGGACCTCTAATTAGGGAGGTCTGACTTGGAAGACCACACAAAATGATAAGGCAAGGTCAATGGGCCTTTGCATGAAAGTGTAGAGGCGGCCTGCGACCTTGTCGCCGCAAGAGGAGATAGAATTCTCAACTCATAAAGATATCCGCGACCTCGTCGCAGCCATACATTTCAACAACAATAAAATTATTTACATAAGGATAACTGACTTCTTCCATCAGAAGATGAATACCAGAGGCAAGTATGGGAATGGAAAAGATGGAATATTGTTATTCATCTTCCGTGGAAAGAGTTATACATCAATAAAGATAGTGAAGATTGAATTCATGAAAAAAGAGTTCACTATAACAAAGATACAGCAATGTACAGATATTACACGCAGCAAAAGAAAACAAAAAGAATTACATCTTGGGTGATTCTTCTTCTTCATCTGATTCATCAGTTTTATTATTCTCGTCGCGAGAATTTTCTTGCCGCATGACTTCACTATCGAAACATCGAGACAGGCAAGTTCTCGGGAACCTTTTCAAGAAGCCGAGGATATGTATGCAGAGAGGATGTTTGGTGTTTACAAACATATTCCATGGCTCCATTACGAAAACGAACGGCATCATTATTAAAGTTCTCCCTTTGTCGTTTGAATTGTTTCTTCAACTTGGAATACTTATTATTACGGAGGGAGAGACTCTTCGCGAGCTGTTGTTTTTCAGATTCAAGTTCTTCAATTCTCATTGGAAAATTCCCGGCGAGTTGTTCTTTCTCAGATTCAAGATCCCTAATTCTAATCTGGAGTCTCTTCTCAGATTCTGCAAATAAGTAACAACAAGTTAATAATTTACAAGCAATACTACAGAAATAAGAAGTAGTAAGGTGTAACAAATAACCTTCTCTATCAGATATCATATCTTTAACCAAGGAAGTATGCTCGGCGTGAAGACTAACATCAACACCTAGATTATTTCTGGCATTATCTAAAACTTTCGCTGCCAGGCGAATTCATCGTCACTATTTATAACAAGGAGGAGGCGAATTTGATCTTCTCGCTCACTAAGTAAGGAATTCTGGCGAAGCAATTCATCCCGCTCAATTTGTAATTCAAGGAGAGATTTTTGAAAGGCTGCTAATGCCTGTGCACCATTGTTAGCAATGCGATCTTTATCATCTATATGGTCACTAATTTTCTTCCTCAAAATTTTGATTTCTTTATTGGACTCGAGAAACATTCGTTTAAATTGGTTGGCAGCGCTTAAACCAGATCTATGTTCAATCTCTAAAAGGCGATATTTGGTCTGAAGTTCATCTAATGAAAGAGAGTTAATTTTGTTCGAAGAACTACTTAAAGAAGTGTTGAGATGAGCGAGAAGAAGGTTATTATCCATAGGTTCAGGAAATGTATGGAGAAGAATAGCTTCATCGGAGAGATTATATACGTCTGCGAAAGTAATAAGTTAGGTGGCAATACACGACCAATAAAATAAAAATAATAAAAGAAGGCAAATATTATACCATAAAGTTCTTTGATTAGCATTTTGAAGGGTGGATACCCTCTCTTTTGAGAGTCAAGTTCGGTATTTAACTTTTGAATCGTCTCGTCTTTATCGCGAGATAACGCGACTTCGGTCTCAAGTCTCGAATCTTCTTGCTCAATTGCGAATTCTTCTTCTCAAGATTGTTGCGTCTTCTCTCAAGATGCGAGGCAACTACAAAGAAGACCTTCCAACCTATGAAAGAAGATAGAAAAGCTGTTAATACATATTCAACAATATAAAGCCAACGGGGAGATATGATTGTATACATACCAAGGATCCAAGCGCATTCAAGAAGTCAGGAGACATAGTTCTAGAGACTCCGTTGAAAGAATCATTGCCCTCCAGTAGAGTGGCATTGCACACGTTTGCGAGAGTCCCGCAAAAGAGAAGCTAGGGGAGCATCTCCCATTCCTTGGAAAGAATCGAGAGAAGATACTAGACAAGCTGACCCATAGAAGAAGCTGGTTTGGGGCCCTTGTAGCGAGAGAGCGGTTGGAATCATGGTCATCTTCATCGAGAAGACTCGGAGTTTGAGCTAAGGCGAGAAGAGGATTGGACCTTTCGCTTCTTAGTTAAGGGCGGGAGGATTTACCCTTACGGCGATAGTTTTACCCTTACTTTTAGTCTTCGCAGCAATAGTTTTCAACTTCAACCTTCGCATACGTGTAAAGATAAAAGCTTGAAGAGGCAACAATATTGTTTTAAATAAGAAGAAAGGAAGTGATTCTTACTTCACTCGTAAGCGATCGAAACAATGTCAGAGTATCCTCTGACGGATCCTTCTTGTAGCTTCTTTTCAACCTGGCTATCTGAAAGATTTCACAAACTCAGCAATTATAGAAAGAAAATTACGAAAACCAAATTTGAAGTCGGAAAAATACCTCTTTCTTCTTCTCAGGCCATTTAAATTCCCAAGGATGATACCCTGCGAGATTCGCAGGGAAGAACGTGTGGGCCGCGATATAAGGACCATTTAAAATCATGGGTACAACCCACCATTTCTCATCTTTGGAGTGGCGAGTAGTATTATTACGGGGTGCCAATCAATATCCTGCATAACCAATTTATCCTCAGAGACATTATCCTTTTTCTTCAGGCGAACGCCCCAGCGAGATTTCGCATTCACCATAGTTATCACTGAGTAATTTTCAAAAAAGTTTTCTGGTGTACTTCTTGTAACTATTACCAAGTCTTTGAAATTGGGATGTCTAACAGTAGTAGAGTATAAAGACCCTTTGCCAGCGCCACGATTCGCAAATTCAAGCATTAGGCGAATGCAATCGCCACTCAGCGATAAACGGCCAGAGAGAATTTTCATGAGCCAAGATTTCATAAAATAGAGGCAACTCTGGATCGTATAAGGGAATGGGAAGTCCATGCGAGAAGCTGACCTAGCGAGACTATGATCCTTTGATCATCACATTGATGATCGGAGAAAAGATTCTGAAAGAATGGATGAGGGTTCTTGATCGGGAATGGTTGTGAGTAAAACCCTTCTCGAGCAACTTACATTGAACTTCTTCAAAAGAAGTTTTGTATCCTGTTGATGGAGGCCATCTATCAGTATGGGAATGGATGAAAGATCGGAGATTAAAAACAGCGCTAGAAAGGATGAAGAAAAGCTTTGCAGTAGCAGGAGCGCAAATTGCGGAAGGAGAGAGTCAAAGAAAGATTGCAGAGAGAAACCAAAGAATGAAAAGGAGGGGGAAAGAAAACTATATATAGGGAAAAGATCCTCGAGAAAAGCGAGGTCATTTAATGCGAAGAGACATGAACGGTCAAGAAAAAGTGGTTAGAAGAAACGTGTCAAGAGAAGGCATTAATAATCAAAATCCGTGTAAAAGTACAAAAGCTGAAGATAAGCGGTCGCGGCAACAACATTGTAAAAATCTCATGGTACTCTTCCCTCGCGGGAGAGATAAGAGACGATACTTCATATATATATCTCAAAGAAGCTCAGGAACCGCAAAAAGAATAGAGGCAAGTACGTACTTTTCAAGGACAATATTCTTACGCTCGTTCCTTCATCAACAAAGATCAAAGACTCTTTTGTGACAATGGATTTTCCTTCAAGATCGCCCTTCAAGCAATATTCAAGGAAAAAGAGGCAAGATGTAGGATCATAATATCATAATGCATAGGGATCGCGGGATCAATAAGCAGCCAGTACCGCGAGGAAGTCGCGAGGAAACTAAAATGAGCAGCCTTGAGGAGAAGCGACACACAAAACAAGCTGAAAGACATGGAACTGGCGAGGGTTAAGAAGTGTCGCGAGATTGAGTAAGTTGTACACTGGCGACACTTCGCGAGACATTCCCGAAAATAAAGGATAGCTTAGCTGTCATCCACTATGTATTACCCTATATAAAGGGTCGAGTGAGTCTGTTGTGAGGGAGATCTTGGGAGAATTGTTGTGCAAGTCATTAGGAGAGAGAAAGTTTAAGAGTGTTTTACTTGTTAAGTGTAATTCCATTTTCCCTGTGTAGATAACTCATGAAATTAATCAATAAACATTCTCAATTATGCATCTTTCAATGAACTAATTAACCAAAATATAGTGAGGGGTGTAGTGTGGGAAAACCTGCTACTACACCAATTCCTTCAATCCACCAGCGAAACTCAATTAACCCAAACCCATCTCTTTCGTCTTCAAATCGGAACCCTAATTTCTTGGCTATTGTAGCACCCATTTTCCTAGAACTTCAAGAACACCATTAATGGCTTAACTGATCTAAACTCGGTTCTCTCTTGTGATTCTCCCTCGATTCTGCTCTCTCAATTTCTGACCTGGCTCTCGAATATCATCGGCTCCATTCTGCTCTTCTCTCTCGGTTCGGGTGAGAAATGAGTGATAGAAGAAGAGAAAAAAAAAACCTCTTCTCGATTTAGGGTTGGATTGAGTCGGATTTATACACCCACGAGATAAGACAAGATAAATACACCTTGGTAGATGATAAAGGGTACCTAAATGACAACCCCTTTAGCCTTGACTGGGCACGGCTTTAGGACTCCTCCAAATTGGGTTGCCCCTTAACCTTAGCTGAGCTCCTTATATCAATCGCACAGAAAATGACCTTTTTGCCCTTTTTGCTCAAATTGGGTGATTTCTTCTTCTTTTCCTCAGTGCGACTCCAAAGTAGCTATAAAACTCAAAACAAGCGTAAAATACATAATTTACAAGAAAAATAGCAAAGAAAGCATAAACAATAGATAGTAAATAGGATGTATTCTACACCTATCAAATTCCCCCACACTTAGACTTTGCTAGTCCTCGAGCAAATCAAGGGAAAACTCACAACTCCAAGCGTTCAAGCGTCCCAAGCATCAAAGAGCTGAGGACATAGAGTTTTGCATTCTAGTAATAAGAAGTTAGAAATACTAAAGAACATATTCTCATTCTTAAATGTTGAGTGAGAAATAACCACACCATAATGAGAACGCGTGTTTGAGAAGCGATCAATAAGCATTTCGCCTCGACTTACTTGCCTCACCAAAAAGGATTTTATGATAATTGCACTCAAAAAACGGCTTTTTATGGGTCGCACATGTGTGCGAGTAGGAATGAAGAGAAATCCACACACGTTGAATGGTGGGAAGGACAACTTAGAAATATTTTGAAAACCCACATCTTTTAACATTTTGAAAAACCATTTTTCGACGATCTCTACGAAAGGAAATCAACCACTATTATCGAGGATGAGATTACTTACTCACCTTCATCCGATCGCCAATTATGATAACACCACTCTCCACGGCATCCAATAGAAACGTCTTCCGCTCCTTGTCTTTAACTTCTTGGTCTTCGTCTTCGGTTTCAACTATTGGTGATAAACTCTCGAATTTCATAAATCCTTATCAATTTATAACTCTTTTTACCTTAAATCCTTGTCGCTTGAAACTTCCTTATATATTTTCCTTCCCCACGGCTTATTAAATAAATAAAAACAAAACAAATATTTCTCTTGTTTTTTTTTTTTTTTTTTTTTTTTTTTTAAACAAGAGAAACAAAATACAAAAATAAACCATGGCCGTGGGAGAAGTATTTTACCGCTTGATTCTTCACAACTTGTATCGTCTTGAAATCATAAACTTCAAAAATTCTCACCTTTTAATTTTCTTCGCTCTTGTGAATAAGTCTTCATACTTGGATATAAAATTACCTCATTATATTGTAAGTCCTCAACATATATGTAAAAATCTGCTCTTTGTATGTTGCTTTACTTGAATTTGAAATTTGCTCTTTTTCGTTCCGTTGCTTGTAAACCTTGAACTTTTCCAACTTTCCTTGTAGATTTTGATGTCGCTCCTTGTTGATGATGATGGTGTTTCTATGGACCCGTTGTTGTCGAGAGAGAATGATGCTAACTGCAAATCGAACTACAAGAAGGAGGCTTTCATCTATAGGCGTCACCCTTATGATTGACTAAATTAGCACTCAAGAGATCAAAGAGTAGTGCTTCTATTGGTGGGAGGTTGGGTAGCTCACCATTCTCTCGGAATTAACGTATGGTGACACACACTCAAAAGAAAGCTCATTAGTAGATGGAAAATTAACGTCGGTGCCTCACATGATGAATACGGGTAGTCTCCAGTAATGATTGATCAGCAACTCTAATAATGCATTTCTCCCTGCACCAAATTTGCATCACCGGCATGATTAAATCCATTATTTAACACTCTAACAAGCAAGAAATCCGAATGTAGTTCTCTAACATTTCAAGTTCAATTATGTCGGTCAAAATCTCTATGTAAACATACCTAGAAGTATGCTAGTGACTCTAAAATCTCTAAAAGTTGAAGGTTTTATGTAAAACTTTTTTTTTTTTTTTTTTTAATTTTTTAGTTTTTTTTTTTTTTTAAAATAAAAACATGTTTAACCACTCCCCCCACACTTAAACCTTACATTGTCCTCAATGTAATTGATAAATCTAGTAAAGTCAAGGTGGGAAATTTTAACATGATAAAGAAATAACAAAAAGCAAAAAGATAAGAAATACAAAACCTATGGGTTGCCTCCCATTAAGCGCTTGTTTTAAAGTCGACGGCTAGACTTAGCTCTTGCAAGATTCATTAGCCATATACTAACAATCTCGAAAATTTGAGGATCCACCCATAATACTGTTTTGCAAACAATAACTCCATACAAATGTTAGCACAAGAAAATAATAATGAAATTATCGCTCGATAGAAATTTCCCCACACTTATTCTCGTCCACACTCGGAAGTGTATAAAGAACATAGAATTTGGGAATTTCCATGTGTTCCTCTTGGCAAACCTGCATGGTGTTAGAATCAAGTGTTTCCAATGGTGGATATCTAGAAACAAAATCATCCAAAAATACTTTCGAAGCACATACATTTAAACCAATAAGAGGTAAAGGAGAAGAATCAATATGCAAAGGATTAGACAAACCTTGTACAATTTCTTGTTTTACGGAATCCTCTTCATCCTTAGAGAATTCATGTGAATTACTTACCTCTTGTATATCGTGGTCCTCTATCGAATCTTGCAACCAATCGTCGTTATTTTCTACCTTAACCAAAGTTTTGGCATCATTATAATCATTGGCAAGTTCAATTGGGTCTTCCACAAAATCAATCAATTTGGTGTCATCCTCTAGCATCATCTCTTCAACATTCTCATCATCGGAATCGGGCCATTCACTAAAATGATTTGCATCGGTATAGATTGTAAGATCTTCATGTGCGGGTGTTACACCGTTTTATAACAATAGGTAAGTCACCCAATCTCCTCCTTTTGAATAGGTGAAGGATCGTTATTATGATCCGGAGTTGGAATAACTTCCTCATTGTTGCAACGCTCATACACTTCCGCGGACTCATATCTTTCCCTAAAAATTTTTCCAAGCACTAATTGCATCTTCCTCAAGCACTAATTTTATCAAAAGACGGAACAAAAACTTCGTAGGTTTTTTGTGGGAGATAGATTTATTTATCAAAATAGACTTTTTGTGGGAGATAGATTTGTTTATAAAGTCTTCGACTTTGGGTCGTAGCAACTCTTAGTTGTGGGTGAGATTAGCTAAGGAATCAAGTCGTAGATCTCTTTGGGATTGAGGCGTAAGGAATGCGTATGTACCTTAATCGTTGTGAGACTTGGTTAGGGCTCAACTACATCCCGGTCTGAAGTGAACTTGTAGTAGGCTAGTGTCTGTAGCGGCTTAATACAATATGGCATTCAAATCTGGACTAGGTCCCGGGGTTTTTCTACATTTTCGGTTTCCTCGTTAACAAAACTTCGGTATCCGTAGTATTTCTTTTCCGTATTATATTTGTTTATATAATTGAAATATCATAGGTTGTGCGTAGGTCAATCAATTTGGTAAATCCGACCTTTGGTTGTTGATTGAAATTGATTGACACTTGAACATTGGTCTTTAGTCTGTTCAAGTTTTTCTCATGCCAATCGGTTCACGGATTCATTCTGTTGATTTGCTGATTGATTTGAGAAAGAGATATAACTCTTGGATATATTTCCTTGATTGAGTCTGACTGTCTAGTTGAATCATTGGAATTATATTGGAGTTAGTTCATATAGATTGTCGAACGAAATATTGGGTGTGGTTGTTGTACCCCCACTTTTTCAGGTTCGATTGCAGTTGATTGAGATTAAAGCATAAATTTGAGAAGAAAAAAGCTGAGATTGAGAGATGGTGGCCATGAAGTGCTAAGGAGAGTGCGATTGAAGGAGTTTATGTTGATGATGCTTGTCGATTAATGATGGGTTCTAGTTAGATTTGGTTTGGATCGATTTTGGGTTCTCAAGCTAGTAGAATCGGATGAAAGAACAAAAGCAATTAGGGTGGTTTGGTTATTGACCGTCGATCAAGGAATAAGTTCTTTGTTGGGACTACTGTGATTAGAAGACATGATTTCTGTTGAGGTGTCGGTGATTTAAAGGGGTTGATTGAGGTGGTTCTTGTAGTGAAATTGCAAATATAGAAAGACGAGGCTGTTGCTGCCATGGAGTTCTCGATAACAGTGAAGAATGAGATGCAGAGAAGGGTTATTGTGGCGAGCCGAAGGGTTGAAAGCTGGACACTGTAGGTTAAGATGATTTTGTGTGAATTCAAGATGAAGGAGATTGTGTTGGTTATGTTGCGGTGTGTGGTTGTGTGGTTGGTGGTGTTCACTCTTGCCATCGATTGAGAACAAGAATGGGTTTGTGGCTATGTAGGTTTGTAAAATTTGAATGGTACAAGAAATCAAGGTGGCGTTGTTTGATATTGTTCAATGGAGTTTGTGGAATTTTAGATGAAGTTGTGCGTTTGTGGTGGTTGATAATGAAAGAGATTGTGCCAGAACATGGTGGTGTTGTATTCTTGGTGGTTTTTTAGTTGTTGTTCAGTAATGGAAGAATGTGTAGTTCTTTGGTGGTTATCTTTTGCAAGCGATGGTGGCTAGCTTGAATGGTTGATGCGGTGGAGTGCAAAAGCTCGCAATGAGAAGGATATGGCACTTTGTGGTGTTGGTTGCGGTTGTAGGTCATGGGTTATGGTGGAATTATGCGTGGCGATTAAGTGCAGTATTGAACCCGACTTACAAGTAGTGATTAGGGAGTTGCACGTGATAATGGAGCTGACCAAATATCGTCAAATGGGTACGAGGAGATCTTAGTAGCCGACCAAGCCCAAGCTAAGTGGGTGCTTCTGTTCCATGTGATTCATTAAGGTCAAAAACTCGTAACAGTTTTTGAATGGACGGGAACCTTAGAATAAGGAAACCTATAATAAAATCAATAGAAACCTTATTAGAGTCCTTTAATAAATTAAAGAAGAAAAAAAAATCAAACTAAGAGGGAAGATTAGATAAAGATGTAGAAAATCTTCTCTTTTTTCATGGATCGGTTGGTTGAGCAACGTGCATGATAATATCTTGTGAAATGGAAAAAGAGGAGGAGACACAAAATAGAGGGGAAGAAAAGAGAGAGAAATCTTATTATTATGTGTGTATAATAGACAAACATAGAGCCTCTATTTATAAGGTTAGACACAAGGATATTCCAGTAATAAACGAGATTTCCCTAGATATTCTTAACAAAATTACACGTTTATAACACTCTGGATAATTTTTTTTTCCTATTTTTGCATGCGTCAAATCGAACATTTTCAGCTATCCACTTCAGTTTAGGTTTCAAACAGTGACGAAATTAGTAGCAGTAGCAGTAAACTTTGCCGTCAATAAAGTTCGAAACAACGTAACCTAAGCACGTAGCGTATGTTAGCAAAAATCTCCATTAAAATGCAAAACGAAAAATAGAATAATAATTAAGAGGAAGGATCCATTCACACTTTTATTATCACACTATCTCACACATTGGACGTCATTTTTGCGAATTAAAACCAAGCACCGTAGCAGGTTTGAAGCTAATATTTTGAGGATATGTTCCTCTTACCAAGTTATACATGCCTACCAAAAATGAGCACATTCAGAAATATAAAACCTCACGATCTACCGGTCTCAATTTCGCGGCGAAACCCATTGATTTTCAACGACTCATTTTCAAAGTAGTAGATGATGATGTTATACGTCTCGGAATACACTCATTTTTGGTAGGCATGTAGAACTTGGTAAGAGGAACATATCCTCAAAATATTAGCTTCAAATCCGTTACAGTTTGGTTTTAGTTCGTAAAAATGACACCAACGTGTGAGATAATGTGATAATAAAAGTGTGAGGGGATCCCTCCTCAATAATTAAAGAAATTAAAACGACATTAAAGATAGAAGAAAAAGAAAAATAAAGTAAAGTTTTTTTCCTTCTCATTTCTTCTTCTTCTTCACTTTCTCTGTGCAATAATCTCCGAAACAAGATGATGATACTACCTTTACTCTTCTAAAGAGATGAGGATAACCAAGTTCTGAATACTGGGTTTTTGTTAGTTTTGATTCTCAAGTACTAGAGAAGAAGATATAATGGGAGGAGTTACATCATCAATGGCAGCAAAGTTAGCATTCTTTCCACCAAACCCAGCATCATATAAGCTAGTAACAGATGAAATAACTGGTATTATAACACTAAACACATATCCACATCGAGAAAATGTTGAGATACTTAAATTACCAACACGTAAAGGAAATGAAATTGTTGCTATGTATATTAGACATCCCATGGCTACTTCTACTCTTCTATATTCTCATGGAAATGCTGCGGATCTTGGTCAGATGTATGAGCTTTTCATTGAATTGAGTATTCACTTAAAGGTTAATCTCATGGGGTACTCGTCTTCACCTCTCTATCTCTTTCTACTTATCTTTCCTTTGATTTTTGTGAGTCGGTTTGGTGTTTTTCATTATGTAAAGTCATGGGTCTGTGGGGGTAGTGATATGTGGTGATAATTTGAAGTGATTTGAGGTATATTCATCTGAATTCAGTACACAGTTTTGTGTTTTTATGTGAAATGTGTAGGTGCGCACGTAGTGTTCGATAATTAGTTGGATAGAATTGATTTTGACTGCTTTTATCCTTTTAATGGTACTCTGAGTGTTGGTTCAAAATCTGAGTTTTGCTAGAATTTGTGTTTCGTTTATTGAGGAGGTAATGAAATAGGTTTGATGAAAATTATTTGGTTCAGACAGTGCATTTTTTCTATGTGCGTCACTTGATCTCTCCAATTTGGAAAACTGAGACAGATCTACCATGTATGTTTCATTGCCATCGGCTATATTTGGATCTGAACTTAACTAGTCTAACTGTCTCTTTTTGTACAAAAATATTGTTTAGCTCAGTTTGAATTTCATCTTCAGTGAATAAGTTTGGATGCTATGTTTGTTCAATGTTTGCAATTGAATCTTTTGTCTGTGTGGTCTTTTAGTTACCAGTTTACTGCTAGAGTTATACCTGAATCCTGATCGATTTATCATTTTTCTCGCTGATCATGGATACTGGTGTTTGGATACATTTCCAGCCAACTCATACTTTCCATGAATTTTCTGTTTGTTTTCTATTTTGAAACGAAAATGTGCTTGGTGTAGAGTGTATTATCAAAGTAATGTGATCACTAATGTATTTACTTACCAGGAGATTCTCAATTTCATGAAGGTACGATTATGCAGGGTATGGACATTCGTCTAGGAGGTTTGTCTCCATCTGAATTTGTCCGTATCAGAATTTTCCTATACTAAACATTGGTAATTACAGTGCGACAGTAATCTGAAAACTTCTAATTTCACATGTCCTGTCTTGTAGCCAAGTGAGCATAACACGTACGCAGATGTAGAAGCTGTATATAAGTGCTTAGAAGAAAGCTATGGCGCAAAACAGGAAAATATCATTCTTTACGGTCAATCAGTTGGAAGTGGTCCCACTGGATCTAGCAGCTCGTTTGCCTCGATTAAGAGCCGCTGTTCTCCACAGTCCTATACTATCAGGCTTAAGAGTCATGTATCCTGTAAAGCGGACATACTGGTTTGACATCTACAAGGTTGCATTTCTATATTCAAAACTATTTAATTGTTCTTTGTTTCTAGTGACTTGCGTAATTATTCCCGTTGTATGTCTGAGCTTTTTTCCTTAACTTGTTTATGTGCAGAACATTGACAAAATCCCATTAGTTAGCTGTCCTGTGCTGATCATTCATGTGAGTCTTTTCATTCTTACCTTCCAAATTACTTAGCTCTTCAATGCAATTTGTGGAGACTATCATAACATGCATCTCTTCCATGTCATTATGCAGGGAACAGCTGATGAAGTTGTTGACTGTTCACATGGGAAGCAACTTTGGGAATTGTGTAAAGAGAAGTATGAACCTCTATGGCTTAAAGGAGGGAATCACTGTAATTTGGAGCTCTATCCTGAGTACATTGCGCACCTCAAGAAGTTTGTTCATAGTGTTGAGAAATCAGCTTCCCGTAGAAGCACTTGTAGACGGAGTGTTGACCGACTAGAACATACTAGGCGGAGCACTGACTGTTTTGAGGCTTCTAGGAAGAGCACTGATCGAAGAGAGAGTAACATAAGGCAGAGCACTGACAGGCCTGAGAAACTGAAAGGTCTCGACTTCAAGCCTAATAGACAAATTAGAAAGGCTGAGAATGCCTTTTGATCAAATGGAGAGGTCTAGAAGAAGTGTAGATTGTCTTGAAAAATCTCGAAAAAGTATAGATCACCAGGTTGAGAGAGGGCGGAAGAGCGTAGACCGATTGGATAGAGTATGGGCCGGGTAAAATTCTTCTCACTTGATGTATAATGATTATGAAAAAAGAAATAAAATGTTATTTATCATTTTAATTTATGTTTCTGATCTGTGTAGTTTGGTTGTCGAAGTTCCATTAATAACTATGTTGCACGAAATGAGAAAAGGGATTACTCTCCTCTAGTTTTTTTTTTTTTTTTTTTTTTTTTAATAATAATAAGTTTATTAATCATCAACACCAACAAGGGGTTTATAACTATTGGAAGGAAGCCTAGCAACAAGCTGTGTTCCAATCCCTTTATTAAGAACCACACCTATCCTATGAAAAAGAAAATCTCCAATAGAAACATTTTCATCATGACTAGACATATAGTTTGCTGACCTTTTACAGGAACTCCTCAGTGTCACTCCCTAGACCACCTAATGTCTTGAAAGCAAGAACCCCAAACCCTAGTTTTTGACACTTACATTTCTCCAGATACTTGGCCCTCTTTTTCGCCACCGCATTATCCATAGTTTTTTTTTTTTTTTTTTTTTTTTTTTTTTTTTGGAGTCTCGCAACAAGTTGAGCTCCAATTTTTTTTTTTTAAAGCATGTAAACTTTGTCATGATATCTAGGTACAACTGTAGTTCTAAATGTCAAAAAAGGCAAACAAAATCTCATCATAGTGAGTTGCATTTCATTTCATATCAGTTCCAATTTCCTTCCAGCTTACAGATTTCCTCCATTTCTTCTCTGTTACTTGCATAGAGGGTTTACCTGTAAGGAGAGTTACTACCTTGTAATCTTATTAGAGAGTAGTATGATCCCCCATGTCTGATTTCAAGTATTCTGGAATGTGATCCTTGTTCAGCAACTTTCCCATTTTTATAACTGATATGGTGTCTGCTTTCTGTATCGTGGATAGTCTGTGTGCCACAACTACACAGGTTCTACCAATCATCATTTTCTCCAGTGCTTGTTGAACCAAGTTTTCTGATACACTATCCAGTGCGCTAGTTGCCTCGTCAATCGCTGGATTCTTCAAAATTGCACGAGCGAGTGCTATTCTTTGCTTTTGACCTCCCGATAGCTGAACCCCTCTCTCTCCGCAGTAAGTTTCATACCCGTTTTCCATGGAACTGTAATACATAATACTTGGTTAAAGCTAACAGAAGACACTTTTTTTTTTTTTTTTGACAGGCCTAATGTTTATTTTCCCATACCTTATGAAACCATGAGCATTGGCAAGAAGTGCTGCCTGTCTTAGTTCAGCTTCGGCAACATTGAGTTGTTTCCCATAAACTATGTTCTCACGGATGGTTCCTGCAAATAGAGTAGGTTCCTGACTAACCAAGGCGATATGTGATCTTAAGGCTCTCAAGTTGTAGAGCTTAATGTCTTTCTTGTCTATCTCTACTGATCCGTTCAGCGGATCGTAGAACCTCTCAATCAGCGAAATAATAGTGGATTTTCCAGACCCACTTTCCCCAACCAGTGCCACGGTCGTTCCAGCTTCTATTTTGAGAGTCAAACCCTTGAAGATCATCTGGTCAGGCCTTGCTGGGTAAGCAAAGAAAACATTTTTCAGCACAATATTCCCCTCAAGTTCCATTTTAGGTTTGATTCCTTGAGGATCATCAGGTCAATCTCAGGTTTCCTATCTAGGATGCCAAACACTGATCTTATTGCATCGGCACCCTTTGCTAAATCTGAAGTCATGCTACCTGCATCAGCAATGTTCTTACCTGTGCTCATCAGGACAAAGAAGGCTTGAAACATGTGCTGTGATGTTATTACATTTTGATGTATTAGTCTCCCTCCGTACCAGAAACTTAAAGCTATAGAGGCTGTTGTAAGAAACTGAGAGCTGAATAATCCTATTCCTTCAAACCATGACTGTTTGACACTCTCCTTGTGAGGACTTGTCTGGTAGTTTCAAAGAGACTCAATATCCTATTTTGAGAGGAAAAGGCAGTAATGGTTCTGTGATTTACAACTGCTTCACTCGCTAATTGACTCCCTTCATTTTGTGCTATTCGGGCTTTTTCTGACATTCGCTTCATCAACACGCTCCTTGAATAGAAACAGCAAATGAGAAAAGGTTGCATAGCTATCATCACAGCGGCTAATCTCCATGCGACAGCCAAAGCCAACACACAAGCAAGCGAAGCTCCAGTAAAGACCTGAAGTAGCAATGCTACCCGATCTCCTACAAGGGACCGAACCATGTTAGCTTCTGTTGCTAACCTTGCACAGATTGCTGCACTAGTATTCTCATCTTGATCAAACCATCCAATCTCAAAGTCAGCACCTTCTCAAGCATTTTCTCACGTACCCGTTTGGTTAATCTCTCTCCCATGACAGCAAAGTTGTAATGTTGCAGAAGATTTGTGACGAAGCTGAGAACTGTTAAGCCTAAGAAGATGAAGCAGTAGAGGTTGGTCTTTGATCGTATAAGATTGTCGTCTGTCAAGTAGTACACTGATACAACTGATCCCAAAGAGAAGGCATGTGTTGTCTGAACTGCTCCGAAGCCAATAGCTCCCAAACACCCAAGCACGGCTCTCTTCCACTCGGGTGCATTCATCACCAACAAACGCCACTGAGAAGGTGTTGGAGGATAAGAAGAGACCAGGTTTCCATCTTTCTCATATGGATCATCATTGTAAGTAGTTTGGATGAACGAATAGGCTGGACTGGGAGAGAAATACGGAGATGGGCAGTTTTGACCGCTCGATCTCATACTTATTGGGCTCGGGAAACTTCTTGTCTTTGTTTGGTGCTTTCTTTCTGTTTGTATATTGGGATTCAAAGAATCATTTTGCAGTGCCTTGTGCTGCAACTCCACCATCTTTGAGTAAGTTCCTCCACCTTGTCTGTTGTTCATTTGAGTTAGTTCATCATGAGTGCCTGATTCAATTACTTTCCCAGACTGAAGAACCAGTATCAAGTCGGATCTACGTATTGTTGAGAGTCGATGAGCAATTATGATTGTTGTTCTCCCTGTTGAAGCTTTATCCAGTGCGTCTTGTACGCTTCTTTCTGATTCCGCATCTAGTGCACTAGTAGCTGTTGGAGAATAACAATTAAAATTCAACAAATTAAACAACTAATTTATATAAGAGGCACTTATCTGATTTTTGTGTCATCTCCTGCAATTGTTGATGTATTGAACATCCCTGTTAAACAACATAGAGAGAAGAATCTTGTAATGGTAGATTGAGGCGCATGTTCAACATACTGTCCTTAAGACAAGAATGCCCGGCTACACTCTGAAAAGATGATGCTATAGCCCTATGGGTACATCTGCCTCCAAGATACAACAATCTTAACAAGTTTCAATAGCACATTCAAACTTGTCCTTTTAGAACTTGGCAGCGGAAAAACTCACGATTCGTTAGCACTTAAAACCATCGTATCAAACAAAGAAAACGAAGAAGAAGTACTCAACACCGGTGGATACAAGAGATAGGTTTTCTCTACATATAAAAACCCTAGTGCAATTCCATATATATATGTAAGATAAAAACTTACCCAATAAAACAAAGAGATAATTTTGGAAGGTATTTTAATTATTTTGAAAAACCGTTTTATAATAAAAATTTTATTCACATAAAAACCGGTGGTTTTCCAACAATCCCCACATGAATGAAAATACGATAAAACACGAAAAACAGGAAATATCACGAATAGGCATAGGTGTCCATCGTGTCTTGAACCTTTGCTTAGTGAGAGATTACCTAATTACTTGTTTAGCCAGTGTCTATAAGGTCTTGAATCGTCTAACATTTGGTGTAACTCGCGATAACAACCACACATGATATCTCCAAGGTTGCTGCCAAGCTCATGGTGTGTCCATTTTGGCCCCGGACGTCTTGTTTCTCGGTAATGCTCTAGAGAATCAGCTCATATTCTCAGGAAGCGGCCCACTTCCTCATTCGATAGGTGAGTTCCATCAAGAGTGTTCACTGCTACACCCCACTTCAATCTAAAATTGAAACTATAGAACTCATTAAGACTTATTAAAAGTCATCCTTCACATGCAGTCACACTATCACATCTACACCATACGGAAGGGACAGAGACAATATAATTCTCCGATAGTGTTTACCTTTACCCACCATAAATTAGTTGTCTCATTCGAAACCTTGATCTTGGGATATCCAAATCGGCAAGGTTGAGTATCCTTCATGGCAAGTTTAATTTTATGAGCTTAAGTCCCGTCCCCTCGATGTATAATTTCAAAACTATCCCTCTAGATTATCCTTTCGTCAAAGGATCACTAATTTTTCTCGTTGACTTCACTAAGTCCATGAGGTTCTCTTTTGACTTTACATGTCTCTTGAGACTCTTTTTTTGACTTTCACGAATCAACTAAAATTACTTCATTAGAGAGTATAGTTGTCTTACCCCGAATTAGCCTTCTCCGAGTATGTCTAGATCGTGGTCATTGCTCATTTACTTTAGACTCACATAGTCAATTGAGTTTCGCAATGATGGCAGGGGCGTCGGTCACGAGGAATATCTTTTAAGAAGCATCTTAGTAATCATTCGTCTTCCTCTTATGCTTGAATTAAAGCACACAAACTTTGATTTCTTCAAATTACAAGTTCATCTTGTCTGTCTTAAGGACTTCCTTAGACAGACACTCCTTAAGAGGATACACACATAGGCTAAGATTTATCCATAGCCTCGAAACAACAACATCTCTTAAGGTCAAGTACAATATGTATTACATACACAATTTAAGATGTACCTCAAGTATCGCAAATCTCTAATCTGATCATCCAAGTAATTCTCTTGAGATACAAGGGTATTTGTATACACCGATATACTTCACATTTACAACACACATTAAACGTGATTAGTTTGACAAAACCCATTTCCAAAAATTTCTTCTCGATCCTTTCGATCCTTTAGATCATATCATCCATCTTGGTCTTTCGGTCAAATCGTAAATATATCACATATTTGTATCGGTGGTTGTAAAGCATATATCACATAATTGAAATTAATTATGTACCTCATGCATTCCAATCTCCGGTCTTCTAATTGAAAGCATCCCCTGTGATTTCCCGCAGTAAACGTGGATATGCACATCCTGTTTTGCAACACCTACTAAACACGTTAGATGTAAAACTACATCCAAAAAAAAATATTTGGTTACCTACCGATCCTTTAGACCATGTCAACCGCATATTAGTTTCTGTCAAATCTAAACAATCAATGATTTATTAGTAGATGTAAAACATGTTTATCATATCACAAGATAAATCATATTAGAGGTAACCAATAAGATAAGTATCTATGCTTATACTAATATATATGCAAAATCAGGTTACATCAACATTTTCTCCAAACCTTGTAGTTTGTCCCACATTTGATTAAGCTTTCAAAAATACTTTCTCAAAATCCGCTTGTGTATGATTACACAAGTGACATGTGCAAATAAGATGAACAATTTTCCATATTACTTATTTTCTTTAAATTAGACTACCTGAAATGGTCCACAATCACATGTCTTTTTTTTTTTTTTTTTATATTCTTCAAGATTGTTTGATACATTCATCATATACCTCTCACCGTTGATGGATTGCAAGATCACATGTCTTATCCCCCACATTTATGATGAATTCTAGACAAACCTGGTCACAAGTTAAGGGGATTATCTTGATCTCTCTGATGAGAACAAGATCCAACAAATTGTTTTTCAACAAACTCCACGTCCCTAGACTCATGCCAGTGACATTCAAGAACAACACCGGAGAAATCTTTGAATAAATATTCAAGGATCTAAATATGCATTACACTTCAAAGAAAGTCTATTAATACATATGCAACCAATCTGGATAAAAGACCTTTAACACGTCTGTGGATATACCAAAGATCCCCCACATTTTAAGGACTTGCCAGAAAATAATTTAAGATCAATTCTTTCTTTCAGTAAGTTCAAAGTGGCACTAGTCCAGTAAACTGACCTGCAACTCCTGTAGTTGAATTCTCATCATATTCTAGAATATTCTTGCTCTAAATTATCATTACAAAAGTTACTGCTTAAATAACTTCAAACGACAATCACATACTAGAATTGTTTTGGGAATGTTTACCAAAATATGCAATTCTTACCCCGAGATGAGATTTTGACAACTCAACATAAGACATGCAACTAAAGGCATCTTTCTAGATGAGAGTGGGTACCTGACTTGAATTCCCCAATACCTTTGCGTGATTACGGAAGGAGATGAATTTCATAGTACTTACCTGTACTGTCGCGCATGCTTTTGTTACGGACAACTCACTTTGATTTGCACAATTTGGTGTTACAGTTCCCACATACATCGCCTCATCTTTGCACGCGAATCGTTTACCTGACTAACTTACACTTACAACCAAGGTTAGTGATTAAAAATTAGTCAATATCAAGAATATGCTATTACAAATTGCCTCACACTTTTAAGTAGATCTTAAACAAAATTATTTCCTTCGTCCACTTCCTTTGGCTAACTGCAAAGATAGGACCTGATATAAAAAAAAAATGCCAGCTCCACCAAACACTCACTGGATTAGTGCACACATTTCAAACAAATCTTTATAATCCACTATATATTTGTTCATTAATGCTCCCAGAGTGGCAGCTACTTATGTGCTTTCCTGTGAGTCACCTAGCACAGCTATACAAGCACAAGTCAGGGATTTAACTTGGAGATGATTTATCAATTAAGCTGTGACTAACCAATAATCTTGCCAAACTGAAATGCACATCCTTGTCTCCCCTCCTAACAATCTTGCCAAACTGAGAGAAACATTTCACTCATTTTCTTCCCTTATAGACAAGCCAGAACCTACAATGCATAACCTTTTCTTTGAACTAAAAATTACAATGTATTAATTTAGTCCAGTTAGCAACTATGGGTCTTACATACTGATCTAACTAAAAATCACCTTGTAGTGAACACCAAGACCACCCACTTCATTTTGGCAGTAAAGATGACAAACCAATTTAAATAACGGATTTTCATCTCATCCATATCAATGAACCCACCAAAGAACTCTTTGATACCCATTCTGTTACTCCAAATTCATTTAAGGAATGAAGCATGTCTCCATGAACCGAGCCAAATTATATTTCCAAAATCAGTACGACCATTCTTCTAACACTTGATTTAATTGAGAAAGAGCTACCGTCCTTGAAGTAAAAGTCTTAGCTTGCTTTAAAGGACAACCACTGACAAACAAAAAAATTCCTCGCCACACACTGTCAGCTATATATCCCGCTTATCATAACGGTATGTTAATGCTCTTGTATATGTACCACGCCAGATGAAAGCTTTTATCTATTCCTGACTTTGATCATGGAAGTTGAATGACCATAAGGTTGTTCCTCAGTAGAGTCAGAATGAAAATAACACAAGGACATATTCCTTGCTCAAACGCCAATTAATTCCAGTACTCACTTGTCAGCTCCTTAGCATGCTTATCAAGTCGGAACATCGATACCCTTGTGAAGGAACCAGACCAGATGATAGCTTGCTGCTGTCATCTCATTCTCCCAAGTACCAAGTCGAAATATTGATGCACTTGTGAAGGTACCAGACAGGTGGTAGCTTTCTGCTAACCGAAAAACGAACACCTGATAAAGATCATGAGACTGATCAGAAATTTGACTTATGACAAACCAATCAACCAATACAAATTAAATCTTATGGTTGCAAAATGGATTTCTCATTAGCTAGATGTCAAACAGTTTATATGCGAGACTGAAAACTTGGTTTTCACTTTGCCGATTAACACGTATGATGTTTCATATAAACTGGAAACAAAATTTTGTATCAGCAAGGAACTAGAAGATCAATTTCTAAATCACACCATGTCACGTATATTTGAGGATATAAAAGATACCCCTCGTAAGCCAATAATAAAGCACGTATTAACCAGTTAGGTTCATCACGATCACAAGTAAAGTGAAAAACAGGCACCGTGTATAAGAAAGTGATGCAACTCAATTACGAGAGCTACCTATCAAACCCAATTTGATTTTTCTTAATTGTTACTCTAAAATATATTTTCTTGTCTTAAGATTGTTGGAGAATAACAATTAAAATTCAACAAATTAAACAACTAATTTATATAAGAGGCACTTATCTGATTTTTGTGTCATCTCCCCGCAATTGTTGATGTATTGAACATCCCCGTTAAACAACATAGAATAAGAAACTTGTAATGGTAGATTGAGGCGCATGTTCAACATATCATTCTTAAGACAAGAATGCCCGCTACACCGAAAAAGATGATGCTATAGCCCTATGGGTACATCCGCCTCCAAGATACAACAATCTTAACAAGTTTGAATAGACATTCAAACTTGTCCTTTTAACTTTGGTAAATGAAAACTCACGATTCGATAGCACTTTAAAACCATCGTATCAAACAAAGAAAACGAAGAAGAAGTACTCAACACCGGTGGATACAAGAGATAGGTTTTTCTACATATAAAAACCCCTAAAGGCAATTCCATATATATATGTAAGATAAAAACTTACCCAATAAAACAAAAGAGATAATTTTGGAAGGTATTTTAATTATTTTGAAAAACCGTTTTATAATAAAAATTTTATTCACATAAAAACCGTGGTTTTCCAACAAAAAGAGCCTCATCCAACAACAATATTTTTGGATCTCTGATTAAAGCTCCGGCTATGGCAACTTTGTTTCGATCACTGAGATAATTGAACTCCGAATTGGCCAACCGGGACAATCGAACTTATATCGAAAAATCTAACAAGAGCTAGATAGTGACATTATAGTTAAAAGAGAGAGTATCACCTACTTGAGTATCGTATCCATCGGTAATTTACAAATGAAGTCATGTGCATTAGCATCCTTTCAAAGATCAATGACAAGCTCCATTGGAGCTCCTTCTTTTCCAAATAAAATATTCTCTTTTATCGAAGTCAGTGAAAGAGAACTGGCTCTTGATTTACTGCACTCCATCTGGGGATCTCACCATTTTAGATGGAGTTTTTAATTCTATTCCCATCCAAGAGAATGTCTCCTCCGAGTGGGTCGTAGAATCTTTGAAGCAATGAGATAGTTGTTGATTTTCCAGAATCAACTGCCTTCAACAAGTCCTACCGACCACCATCCTAACGTTAAGATTGAATCCTTGTAATATAAACGTGTCGCCTCGAAGGGTAGCCGAAAGTTACGTCCTGAATATTAATTCTCCTCGACACTTGTTAATTTCTTGCCACTTTCTTCTTCTGAGTCTATATTAGGAAGATGATTCATCATCTCAAATATTCGAGAAGCAGACCATTGCGGTTGCGAAGAATGTAATATTTGGCAACGCAAACATAATAGACCTGAAAAGTTAAATATGTGAGTTTATGGAAAGTGTTTGAAGCAAAAGCACTGAAAATCAAAGAAATCACAATTGAAGCTTAGTCCTCCAAGAATAATGCATATTCCCGCGATAAAATAGGACCACCATTATCACCCCTTCTCATCTCCAATGACGCCGAGAGTTTCTCTCTCTTAACTTCATCTCCATGATGATTCTTTAACTTTTCTCTCTTTTTGTTCTAGCCTTCCTCCTTTGTGAGGATTCTGCTTTATCTCTTTGTTTCGCATGTTCTGTTCGGGTTTAATGGCTTCAAGTTCAGGTAATCCCCAAGAATTTGAGGAAATCATTAATAAAATGAGCAACCTACTAGACAACCCGGCTCTCTAGAGTTTGAAGACGATGAAGTGATAACTGAAGCCCGGCTGATTGGAAAAGATGCTTAGTCTTCAAAATGATTTCAGGAAGAGGTTATGCTTTTGCGCTTCTCAAAGATATGTTAACAAAATCACGGAGACCATGCCGCGTTTTTTATATCAGATCTCGGGGAAAACATCTACATGGTCGATTCGAAGTCCTCTGTGATTTGGAGTTTGTCCTACTGCACACCCCTTGGTCTCTAAACAATGAGCTAATGTTGATCGAAAGATGCAACAATGAACTATTACCGTGAGGAGTATGAATTTAGATTTGTTTCATTCTCGATTCGGCCATTGAATGCCCTAAGCATGATGAATGCTAAGAAAGTCAGTGCCACCAGCAAATTTGGTGCTCCTCAACCCATAACCGAAGAAGACGTAGCTAAACGGGGAAATTTGCTGAGTTCGAGTGGCTATTGATATTACAAAACCGCTTCCAAAAGAGATGGTAGTCACAACAACTTCTAAGATCAAATGAACAATACAAAGTTCGGGTATGAAAAATTGCCATGCTTATGTTATCAAGTGGTTTTTTTCGCCACTGCATTTAACAAATGTCCTTCTGTCACAAAGAGTTAGAAAGGAATCATGTTCTTTTCTCAGGAGGAATTTATATTGAAAATGGGTGATTCAAAACTAATAAGGTATTCGAGGAAATAAGAGCCGCCTTCAAAACAAAGTTCTCAAGAGGGCGATTCCTAGCAAACATTCAGCATCTGCCTCTCGTAACTAATTCCTATCGTAACTTAAACCTGGACCTGGGGAAATAACAAACCAGAATTCGATCGGATAAAGGATAAACAACACCAAGTGTACATTGGAGAGTTCGATGCGCATAAAAATAATAGGGTGGAAAACCCGATGACAGAGAACGACAGATGAGCAGGGTGAGCATTCAAACGACAAGAAATTTTGTTACAAACAATGGGGATGAATGGCGCATGTAAACTGGCACCCATGAGTCAGCAATACAACCCTATCAACAATGACAATCCACCTGGAATTCACAAGTCCCTATCACGTGCAACTAACACGACGGAGAAGGTGACAACAAACTGTAAGAATATTTCTACCACATCATAAGAGGCGTGAATATTCAACCGGAAAGAAGTTGTGACCCGAGTCCAAAAGAAAACCCAAACCCAAAACTATATCCGAAGAAGGGATCCAGATGGAGTCACCTAATCGGGGAGAAATCAAACAGTAAACCATTCTCACAAACCCAAATGTTATCCCGTTGGAAACTCTAGCAATGATGATTGCCTTATTCCTCGGAATCTCAAAGCTCTAACAAAAAACAGTTAAGAAAATGGAGAAGGGATGCGCGTGAAAGATCAAGATTCAATGAAGAAGGAGTTATCAATGAAGTCTCAGTGGGGAAGAAAAGAAGTCCATCGCCTATGGACATCGTGAGTTGCTTTTAAACACAAATCAAAATCAAGTAAGAACCTTAATCCAAAAAGGGTGTGGTGGCTGCCCATAATCAGCCCACAAGATCAATGTTAGTATAGTCATGGAACTGTCAAGGTTTGGGAATACTCTCAGGTTCGTCACCTGAAATCATTCTCAAGGCGTGTAATCCTAGACGTCCGTCTCAAACCATCCTTAATCCAAGTAAAAGTTTGAAAGACTTCTTCCTAGTTTGGGTTATAGAAATTTCAGTTATGTCTCTTGTAGAGGTAAAGTGGGGGTCTTGCTATTCTCTGGCAAGACCATATTGAGCTTGAAATTATATCATCAAATACCAATCTGATACATTGTAGAATCACCCAAGTTTTTGGTCCCAAATGGGATCTCGCTCTCGTGTTTATGGTCCGCCCAATCATGATAAAAGAAATAAGTTTTGGTCCGATATGTCTAATTTCACATCTCAGTTAAATGGTATGTGGTGTATGATTGGGGATTTAAATTCCATTTCTGCCAACCATGAGAAGATAGGTGGGAGTAAGAAGGATTATCATAATAGAGAGTTCAAAAATATGATCACGAGATAGAGCTTTGTCGATCTTGGTTATAGCGCACCGGCTGTTCACTTGGTCTAATGGTGTTAGAGACAATAATCCTATTTATGAGAGGTTGATAGAGTTCTTTCAGTAATAGAATGGTGGCTATACTTCAAATAGGCTGCAGTGTTCCATCTTCCAAGTGGGAGCGATCATGCACCAATTTATCTCAACACGGATAGAAGAATGAGAAAAAAAGAAACCGGGATATAGATTTGAATACCATTGGATTGATCATCCATATTTTAACAAGGAAGCCGAAAAAGCCTGGATAAAGCAAATGGCAATGCTATTCAAAAGACCAAGGAGTTGGGTGAGAGTCTAACTCACGTGGGGACGAAAAACTTTTGAAACATTACAAGGCGTGTGGAAATGGCCAAGGCTGAGCTATTGGAAGTGCAGAAAACGACATCTGTATAACTCCGGACATGATGAACAGATGCTCATAGACAAAATCGAGGAGTTATCTATTGCTAACACAAATACTTTCAACAGAGAAACAAATCTCATTGGGTTCCCAATGTGCATAAACACCTGAGTGTTTCATATGGCAGTCAAGCACAGAAGAAGGAAGAACAATATTGAGGCTCTGAAGACTAACAATAATATTTGGGTATCTGACCACAAGAATATCTCATTTTGTCTCATTCAAAGATTTTCCTCTATATTCAAAGACGATCAACCTGACCGGCCCGGTCAATGTACCTTTCTATGCCTCAACTCAACTCTTACCAAGAGCAAAACTCTAAGATTGGAGGAATTCCTTCAAGCAGAGGATATCCGTACACTATAAGTCACATGGGTGCTTTAAGCTCTCCAGGTCCAGATGGCATGCCTGCAATTTTCTACAAAAAGTGTTGGCCTAAAGTTGGTGCAGAAGTGACGTCCTTAATTCAACAATGCTTCGCTTTTTCGGCACTTGCTCCAGGTATGAACCACACTTATCTTTCCCTAATACCCAAGGTAAAACACCCCTCCACCCCTACAGAATTTAGGCCAATTGCTTTATGTAATATCACATACAAAGTAGTGGTGAAAATATTAGCTGAGAGACTTAAGCCATACCTTAACACCTTTGTTGACACAAAGACAATCCGCTTTTCTTCCCGGTAGGAGTATAATAGATAATATAATTACAGAAAAGAGCTAATTCATTCCATGAATATGTCGTAGTCCATCATTGGATCTTTCGCTTTAAAAATTGACATCGTAAAGCTTATGATAGAAGTGTCCTGGAGATTTTTAAGTCAATGTCTTAGAGCCTATGGAATTACTGGCAATACTCATGCTCTTATTATGAATTGCATCTGCACCCCAACTTTTTCTATAATGGTCAATGGCACACCCGAGGGGTTCTTCAAAAGCGAGAGAGGTCTTCGACAAGGCTGTCCCCTTTCGCCATATCTATTTATCTTGTGCTCCCAAGGTTTGTCATGGATGATACGAAGAATGGAAGAAGAAAATCTTTACAATGGGTACAGAGTTAATAGATGGGCTCCTTGATCTCTCACCTTATGTTCGCAGATGACTTACTTCTTTTCGGGACAAATGACGATCAAACTATTGAGTCTCGCAAAGAAATTCTTCATACATATGCAATATGGTCAGGTCAACAAGCAACTGATAACCGCCATTCTCTTCAAGAAAGGTGTCAAGGAAAATAGAAGAGTGGAAGTTGCAAGTTGAATTTAGGAGTGAAACAAATGCATATAAATGACAAGTACTTGGGCTTCTACCTCCTCAAATCCGACCAAAGAATCAATTCCTTTGATTTTGAAGAAAAGTTTGATATTAAGTTAAATAGGGTAGGAAGAGAAGCCGCTACTCACTCAGAAGAACTATACTTATTAAAGCGGTGTTGGGTCTAATACCTCCATACTACATGTCGACATCTCTGCCTCCTAGGGGTATCCTCAAAAACTGCCGAGAATAATCCGGAATTTCTCGTGGGGCCACAACTACAACTCAGGGAAGACGCATTTTATACATTGGAGAATATTTTGAAGGCAAAGACAAAGGAGGATTGGGCATTAGAGAGTTGGGTGATATTAACAAAGCTCAAATTGGTAAATTAATCTCGGGAAGTTCCTCACTCACTCGATTGCTTATGGGCCCAAATTATGAAAGCCAAGTACGTTAAGAAACACCGCTTTTTGGGAAGCTAAATATTCAGAAGAAGCAGCCTTCCACTTGGAAAGCAATCATTAACTCATAGAAAGACATGGAGCACAAGTGTTTATGGGTTGTTGGCGATGGAGAAGATATCAATATTTATAAGGACCCTTGATACCGGATTCTAACACTCCTATCCTAAAAGAAGAATACGCCGATAAATGTCACCAAGGTAAAAAGAACTAAAGTCAATCGATCAAAAAGCCGAATGGAACACCTCTTGTCAACCACTGCTTGAGCCACATTGCATCTAAGATTCTCAATATCTATATCCCGTTGAAGAGATAACGAAGGACAAACTCATATGGACACCTCACCCTTATGGGGAGTTCTCATCCAAATCTTTTCTAAAGACGATGCAAGATAGAAGACCATCCAGCTCATCTAGTAAGCAGTGATACATTTCCATGGAAATTGTTCCCGGAAAATTAAGAATTTAGCACCCAAAGTGCATATGTTCATCCGGGAGGATCATACATGATGAATGCCATATACAAAGATAATAGGAAAACATCCGGTGGGCTTGGACCAAAACCAGACTATGTAATGGGAGCACGGGAGACGATGGACCATTTATTCCTCAATTGCCCCAGAACTAAAGTCGTTTTTATTTGGATCAAACTCGGGATTCGAACTAATGGGAATGCTTCGATCAAGGAGTTACTATCAACTTGGATTCAGAAAAGGAGATTACTTCAAATTGTAATGGCAAGTTGCATACTATGGGCCATTTGGAAGGCGTAGAAATGAGACTGTTGACAATACCACTCCTGCTATTCAAAGAATTATTCATGAGGCCAACTATTGGTTTAATTATCTAGAGCCAACTTGTATAGAGGAGCACAGTGAGGTAGCTAATCTACATAGAGCACATTCTTCCAGAGATGCAAGTATCACCAACAAATGGAAATCACCCCGAACACCCTAACAAAGCCGAACACGAATCTCGCTTTTTGCTCCAACAGTGGTGCTTGTGCTGTGGTGGCCAAACAAAGGCCCAAATTGGCAGGTGGTGGTTCTTGCAGCCACAATTGTCATACTCCCCGGGAGGCGGAAACAAAAGGCGATTATTTTTGCATTTGACCCGCGGTAAAAGATGGAATGGACTGACATAATAATTGAAAGTGATGCAGTAAATTGTGATCAAGGTGTTGAACAATGAGAGGGAGGCATTCCCTTGGAAACTAAGACCTATGATCATGCAAATTAGAAATAGAGCCAAGGCTCTAACAAGAGTTGATTTCAAGTTTACCAGGAAAGGAGCTAATGGTGCAGCCCATTCTCTGGCAAGTTATGCTTTTAAAACCAGGTTTTTTGACTGCGTGTGCCTTCTGTGACAGAGAGCACTCTAGTTTAGTTTTTTTCTTTGTTTTTTTTTTTCTTTTTTTTATTTTGGCTTGCAAAAAAAAAAAAAAAAAAAAAATATCACCCCTTCTGGATTACCAGAACGCTTCCCACCCAGGATAGGAAAGCCCAAGTTGCGAATATCATACCCATGCTGCCGATCATTAATCCCTTGGTAACTCCTTGCTTTATTCCAAGTTCCATACTTTCCTGTAGTTCATGGCTGAACCTTTCTAATGTTTCAAGCTCTGCAACATATGAAAACACGGTTGAATCGATGAGACCGCTTTGCTCTGCGATTCCGCCTGCAACTCCATAAGCACTCTTCATCTTTGCTCCACGCTTCATCAAGAGTGAACCAAATGCAATACCAGGATAATAAACATGAGTGTGAATGGTAAGAAAGCCACTGCCAGCCTCCATGACAGTACAAACGCAAGAATCAGGCACGCAGAGAAGCTTGTTAAGTGGGCAAGGAAGTTCGGTATCTGCATGAAGAGAGAAACGACTTAGTATTTAACTTCAAATCGGCAATGTTGTAAATATCTTAGTTGGTAAGCCTTCAGTTCAGGAGGAACCCCTTGAATCGAAGTGACATCAAAAACAACAAAGTTGGTGACGCTGGAAAAACCTTCTCACTAAGAACATCTTGATAGAATTGACATCTGACGATATGGTGGAGACAACTTGGTACGTCGCAGAAGTCCCTGTTTGGGTATCAAAATAACCGGACGTCTTGCCTTAGAACAGATTTGAGATAGTTTTTTTCTCATAAGTGTTGTCTGTCTTTCTGCAGTTGTTGCCTAACAAACTCCTTCTGCAAAACACAGAACAGAAATGAGGGGAACTATGACGGCTTTAACAGAAATAAGGCGAAAATGCAAAAAAATAGGCAACTTAATGTACCCATGAAAGCTGCACCTCCAACCCCGACAGCAACATATAGTAGCCTGAGCGAGTACTGCAAAATTTGAAACAGAAATTCATATTGATATCACATACTATTCAATTCTGCAACCGGGATTAGATTATTGATCCAACCATCTGTCTTTTCACAGTACACTATAAATAACGACTAACCGCAATAAGGTCCTCATCTTAGTCGTAAAAGAATAAATTACCTTGTCCACGATACTACTGGAGAAAGCATTATCAGAAGGTCCATATTCGTTAATTATACTACTGAGGACTACCATGGTGAGAGGTGTCATCATTCCATCTCCTATGCTACCAATAGTTCCCAACAGAATCAACAATTTGTCGACTCCGTCTGCATATCTAAAGAGCTGCAAGATCGATAAGTTTTTTTCCTTAAGAGCCATTAATGTTTACGACGAGCAGTATAAACACAACGCAACTAAAACCCAAGCTCACCTTCTCAACTCTTGAATGCTTCTGCCTAAGACACAACCATAGTTAAAAATCGAAGAGATTTTACAATTGTACTATCATAAAACAGAATACTTCACTGTTTATTCGGTTTTCGGCCTAATTTTTCAATTATTTTTTAGCCGTGACACCATTTGATTGATTATTGACGACGACCAAAGGGAGGAGTCCCTTAGTGATGAAAAAAATGGTGAGTTTGTCCGTCACAATGTTTG